>JANHJO010003385.1:0-11952 GCA_032468235.1 Pseudoxyrhopus heterurus | reverse complement strand
AGTCCCGGCCATTTTGGGTGGTCTCTGCTCCCCGGCTCCCCTCCACGGGCTGGGGGGAACAGCCTGCCGCCTCCCCGCGGGCTGCGGGGGCATCCCCACCCCCGGCGCGCCTCCTCCCCACCTTCCACCACCCCTTCCTCAGCCTATTCTTCCCGTCTCTTTCTCCGAGCCGGCTGCTTGCCCTGGCCAAAAGAGCAGCCCTTGCGACCCAGCCTGCGCTTTGGCGCTCAAGGATGGCTCTCGGATCCCAGCGGACTCTCCGCCTTTCTCCCCTTTTCTCCTCTTGATCGAGCGCAGCCTCCGGCCGGCGCGAAGCTGCCCGCTCCTCCCGGCGACGTCGGACAGGTTCCCGGCGAGGGCATCGAAGAGGAAAGGGCGAGGGCTTGCTCGGCCAAGGACAACCCGAACGGGGCCACCGGCCTTGCCCCGCCGCCGCTTCAGCGCCTTCTCCGCCTTAGCCTCCCTCTTGTCTTCTCTCAACATCCTCCCCACCGCGCGAGAAGAGCGCGCATCGTCGGCCAGTGAAGGGAGGTGCTGGCTGCCGCTTGCACTTGCTGGAGGCGAAGGACAATCGAGAAGCCAGCTGGCTGCCGGCCCCCGCCTCCCTCCAGTCCCGTGGCGGGTGTGGAGCTCCACCTGGGCAGCCAACGGCGACCGCAGCAATTCGGGGACAAAGCGAGCGGAGCCAAGGCGCCCCGTCTTCTGGTGCGGAGGAGCGGGGCGGCTGACGGGCGAAACCGAGGCTGGGCGCTTGGAAGGGGAGAGAGAGAGAGAGAGAGAGCTCTCCCGGGAGGGCTGCTTGCCCGGATCGATTGGCTGTGCTTAGAGGCAGCCTACCCTTCCAAAAGCCAGAGAGGGCGGCTGGCGGTGCAGGCGAAGCGCCTTACCACCCTGGCGACCTTTGAATCTTTCAGACATATCATGTCAGCCCAAGTGAAAAGGTGATGTTGAACTAGCTGGAAACTTTGGCTCTTGTCTGATTGCTTATCCCAGGCCCAGTCTGCAGTAGCAGCGCACTTCGGAATCCATAATCAAGAAGGCATGGAGAGGGGAAGATGTTGTTTCCTCACTAGGTCTGTACTCTTTCCAGCCTGCCCTCTTGGAACCTGCCGATGTATCTTGAACATCTTTTCTTACTACTGGTTTAAAACACTATTCATAAGTGCCCCCCCCCAACCACAGCACAAACATACCCTGCAGCATTGAGATTTCTTGCTGTGTCTCCTGTGGCTTTACCTTAATCTCATCTTAGTCCATAAGTGAGAGAGGTTTAAATTGTCCTTAGCTATGCTGGCATTAAATGGCTTTTTCTTCTTTATTTCTTGATACTTTATTCCAACACTGTCCAAAGACAGTGTTGGTTAGGCTTTGTCATTCTTTCTACCTTAGGAGGAAGTTAATTGATTAAAACGGCCCTGAGAACTGAGGCAGTCAAGGCAGAAATAGGGATCAGCAATGAGAAGAACAAATCTCATGTTGCTATAGTTTTGATAAGGAAAGATGGCTCCAACTCAATAAAAAAAGAATGGCCACCATAAATTAGGTTGACTGGATGGTGGCTCCCATCCTGGGATCCTCCATGCTAACCAAATGCCTGGCCATCACTCTTGAGTGCCAATACTTTCAGGCCGATGGCCAATCAATGTGACTTGTACACATACACACTCTTCCCGTGATCTATGGGAGAAAGGTCATTATTTTCCCAAGACATACCATGGATCTGGCCTTGCCTTCTCCAGAGGGATAGGAAAGAACTATGATTTTTCATTCTGCCTAGCAGGACCCAATCAGTTTAAGCAGGAACAAGTTTTGAAACAAGAAGGATTGACCAGTTTAAATCGTACGCTGGAGACAGGATGGGGTCAGGGTAAGAAGAACACTGGTATTGCCTGTATGGTCTGGTAGGAATATAAATCGTGAGTAAGAAAAGAGTTTGATAAATAACATGATACAAGAGGAGCTCTTTCTGTGGCTAGGTATAGTAAGCCAGCCCTGCTATGTTGGGAGGACATCCCACCACCTCATTTTATTGAGCAGGGTCCTGAAGTCACCCCATCTTTCCAAAGGACAACTAGGATCATTAAAAAAAACAACTTCACTGTTTGAGAGGAAACTATTAAATCAAAGTTGCATGACTGTGTGAAGGGACTCCTTACTTTACCCATATTGGAGCCCAAGCCAAAATCTGGAGAACTGGAAACCACCTGGGCTGAAACAGAAGCCCTTCTTGGATGGAGAGCCCATTAGGATTGGGTTTATGTCACTGGAGAAGAGACAATCTCAGAGTCAAAAAGGAAGATCTGAGCAGAAGGGACTCTTAGTGTCCCATCCCGAGGGGGTCCTGCTTCAGCTGGAAATCCCAACTCCTTTTGCTTGCTGAACACAAGAGGAAGCTTTGCTTCTGCCTAGATTTTTTTTCAGATGACCTGGAAATTAAAAGTCTCAGATCAGGTCATCTTTAAGAGCAGGCCCTGGATGAAATCAAGTTCTATCTAATCTCCTTCCTTTTGCCTTCTTCACTCTACTGCCCTTCCCTCATCAAAAATGGCATTGCCCATTAGGGAAGCATAGCCATCTCCCAGCAGATTTTAAAAACAGCAAGTTGTTTTTGCCTCTTGTACAGCATTGGATAACTTGTGACCCTAACCCTTTGTGGAAATCCCCTCACTGAGATGGCCAAAGTATTTTGAGGTGCCTAGCACTTTTAACAGGCATATCTTTATTAAAAGAGATCTAAAATTAGCCCCACTCTTATGTATGATGGGACCCTATCCTCTCTGGGTGTCAGCTGTCTAAAAAATATTAAGTGCAGTCCTCAGCCGGGAAAGGTTATCCATCCCTTATTTAAGGGAGTAACTCCTTAGGAGCAGATTAAGATTTATTTATCTCTGTCTCCTGTGCCCCCACTCCCACCCCCAGCCTAATCCTGTATGTTAAAAGGCCGATTCATTCTTTTTCCAGCTAAATTAGGGAGATTTTAAAGTGTGCATTTGCCCAACATTCAATCCAATATACCAAAATGATGACTGTTGTCTGGAAGCCTCCCAGTAGAGCCGATAATACAACTAATGCTCAGTGTTATATAGTGAGTGGATAATATTTTTATAAACCTGGATTCAAATCCCTGATTTGGGCTTCTTGCTGTCTTTTGGACTAAATTCAGATTTCTATTTGTAAAAAAAAAAAGTGGGAATTGAAACACAGGCTTGTTAGAGCAATACATGCACTTTTACACAAAAAAACGGATCCGACCATGGCCATCACATCTTCACACACACACACACACACACACACACACACACACACACAAAATCACCCAATTGTCTATGGATTCTGATTCACAGCAGGTCCTAATGAAAACTATGACAATCCAATCATGCTAGTTGTATTTAAACCAAATTTCATCCTCTATTGGAAATACATATGTCTTTGTGTAATATATGTGTGGGATATACATTTGTGTCTTTTGGACACTGGCACTAAACAGCACATTTGAGCATCTCATTCCTGGTCTTTTGGAAACATATTCAGATGTCTCAGCAGATATCCAAGGTAGCTACCGGTAGCTTCTAAAAAAAACCAAGCTTCAGATTTTATGTTCCTAACTGCTGTATCCACCTGCTCACCTGCTTTTTTATATAACACTCTCAAGGAAAGATGGGAAGGGTCTCAAAAATTGTGGTTATGGCATGAATTAAAACTTTCATGGCATGTTAAGAAAGTGTGGTTGAGTCTCTACTTAACAAGGGGATGTATATGATCTACTCTAGGGTTCACAGTTGAAGGAAGAGCACAGTAAGGAGCGTAAGGTAGTACCTGAGATTGTAAATAGGTCCTTTATTTATGAAGTGAGGTATGGAGATTCAGTAGACTCCTTTAGCGCACACTAAGAGTGCCACAGTTTTAGTTTGGCCATGCCAACATATAATAGGGAAATAGCCTAAGTCAAGCTGCCCTATTCATACCACTTCCAGATGTATTGGGCTTCCAGCTCCTTAAGTATTGGACATCTGGGAACTGAAATGCCACCCATCTGAAAGCTACCAGGTTGGGAAAGATTGGCATGGCCAATAGGGAGAAATAGCTTAAGCTGGGAGGAACAGACTTGCAGTAGTGCTGCCTTCCCTTAAAACGATATGGACTGGGTGGGGGGGCCAATTGCAGTGCAATCTCAGTAAGTCCATTGAACCTGTCTAAGCAATTACCGGTTCAAACATCAAATAAAGAAGAGTTAATTTGCTCAGTTTGGATACAATTCAGACAGAGGTTGACAAATACAATGTGTGAGAAAGGGAAAGGGAAAGGAAAGAGAGTATCGAGCAATAGTTGCAGAGACTGCCACACATTTATCTCCGAGGAGCAATGCAAAAAGCATTCTCTTTCTGTTTCAGAAAATAATAACCTCTTTAACCTACAAAGACGGCATTTCTTCGAAAGATACCTTGAATTCGTTGAACACCTTGCTGAATACTGGGCCATGTTCATCTTGAAACAGCCAGACTGAGCACCAGGCTGTGATGATTGGCAGAATCAGTGGATGAGAATATAGGATCAAGATGCTCTGAGGGCAGTTTTCTTACAGAAAAATTAGACGAGCCATCCTGGGAAAGAGGCCTGTGTATCAGTTCAAAGAGGCTTTTCAATACCTCGTTAGTCCAACTGATCAAGGCACATCCTTGTGTCAGTGCTATCGATGTGTAAACATTGGCAAGATCTACAGGATAATCTCCCATTACAGGTCCTTTCTTCTATATTTGGCTTTGGTGTCCATTTTCTAGTTGGATTTTGATAGGACTGTTTTCCATGTTTATGCAATGTTCTGCTTTGATCCAAATTTGTATTACTTGCTTTATCAAGTTTTTGGTTTTATATATTTTACTGATACAAACCATCTGTAGGGAAACTGGCACAGGATAGTAGAAAAAAATACATGCCTACTTATGTACAATTAGCATGATGTTGGTTTTACAAAGCTTTTTTTTTTTAATTGCTGCTGTTGCCTCACTGGGATATTATTTGTCTAAACCTCTCCCTCTCCCTCTCCCCCCCCCCTCTCCTGTGTTTTCAAGAACAAAGTTAAAAAATAAAGTCAAAGGAATTTTCTTACATCCCAGCTGTTTTCCACCAGTTGCTAGTCTGAAAGTTTCCAAACACTTCGCTTGCCATCTAGTGGTCAAGTAATGGAGGTGAAAATAGTATTTTGGAGCAAATAACTTGCTTTTGCTATTTGAGGAAAATACCCTTTTTTCTTTTTGAACCAGCAGCTCTTATGAGAGAGCCAAATGTGAAGATATTTACACTGAGGGCAAATATTTATGGCTCCATATCTAAAATATAGAAAAAAATAGTTGCATTTGTTTGTTTCTTTTGGAACAGAAAAGTCTTTTTAAGGATAAATATATTCTATATTTATTATAGGCCATAATAAATTGCTTCCCATTGATCTCAGTTAGAGATAAATGATCTTCTGAATTAAAGATGCACAAATCATACCCCTTTTTCAAATCATATGATTTAAGAAATTGCATACTTACTTGCATTGTACTTCATAATTTACATATCTTTGAGCAGGGGGCTGTTGCTATTATAAAGTAAGTTTCATTACACAAGCAAAGATCATAAATCTCTGGTGGAACTTTTCAGAGTATGGAAAACAGCTCTGACATCATGGGATAAATCAGAATAGCAAATAATTTGAGGGTATTAACAGTGGTGGAAGTGTTGAGAATCTAATATTGGCTTTCATTTAAGAAAAAGCATCCTTAACAGCAAATTTGCAAAAACAATTAAAAAGGCATAACAACAGTTGAAAAAAACTAATTAGAGTCATTATTAAAATGATTTAACACTATACTGTGTAGCTAAAGATAATATGTGCAAGTCTAAAACGAATATGCATGTCTATTGATTGACTGATTTATATTTAGATCTTGCTTCTCCACCAAAACTGTTATAACAACATTGTTTGCAATTAAAAACTATTAAAAGTTCATTATAAAATTAGAAGTTGATAGCGGTGCCATCAATATTGAAATATACACATCATGTAGAAACACTGAGCTATCAAAGAACATTACACATTAAGTTAAGTTTTGGTGTCTGTTTATAGGTGTTATTAAAAGCAATTCAATTGTTTCCTTATCAAGCAAAATCCACACAGCCATTCAAAACCACTTCTTGCTTTAGGAATCACTTCTATTCTTGACAAAGCAAGTCGGCAATGCCTTCATACAATAATATTTTCAAAAAGAATCTCCTACAGATTGTGATACTTTTAAGACTGCCCATTTCTTGTGAAGTCTTAATTTATAGCACTGTTCCTTTTGGTTTGGTAACTTGACACTAAACAAGTTGGATTTTAAATTAGCGTCACTCTCTTGAGAAATTACATTTGTTACAGGCAGTATTAATTTGCATAGTGGCACCAATTGATGAGTGTGAGGTCAACTTCAACTAACTAAATTAATGAAAGAAAAGGAGCTTTCCGTTTAATGAAAAAGTCACATCTTGTCCTTTAAAAATATCCTACTGGTTTAATTTAGGAAACCAATAACACAACTATTTTGTTCAATGCTCAAAGCAACATATAAAGGTAAAGGAGTCCCTGCAGATTTTACTCCGCTTGTCGTAGCTGATTTTAGGAGGTGCCGCTGATCTCCGCTGATCTCTAGGCCATTGAACCAGCACTGTCCAAAGATATTTCTGTCATGTAGCCACCGTGCAGAGTATGCAGCGAAACACAGCACTGTTATCTTCCCATCAAAGTGGTACCTACCGGTATTTATCGACTCACATTTACATACTTTCAAACTGCAAACTGTTGGCAGGAGCTGAGGCAAGTGACGGGAGCTCACTCCATCACCCAGGGGTAGGACTCAAACCGTTGGAGCACAGACCTTCTCTGGCATCTTTTAAGCCACTGAGCTAACGCATCTCTACCAAAACAACATATAAAGCACAATAAATATTTTCAGCTTTAAAAGCCCCTGCTTTTGCAGGAATAATGTTACATTACCTATGGTAGGTCCAGCAAATCATCACAGCCAAAGTGACAACAGTTAGGAAACCTAAGTACTATTAGCTTCAGGTTCTCAAGAAGCTCCTTAAACTCTTGCTAACTTCTGATTACAATGAATAGAGCCATTTTTAAAAGAAGTGGTTCAGATTTTATATGGGTTTAGCACCTCTTTGTTCATTTTTTTCCAGGCTTCCACACAAGTCTAAAAAATAGGAGTTATATTATGTTTAATGTGTGCATTCCATAAAGCAGTGGCATTGTTTCTTTTCAAATTCCTTTCTGATAGGTTACTCCATAAGTGTAGATTCAATGTATATAAATCACACTGGCACAGCAGTTGTGATGGTTTCTTTTAAGAAAGAAATCAATGAATTCCTCAAACAGCCTGGATTGTTTGTGAGATATTCATCCAAAATAAAAATATACTATACAACTGCGACCGCTTGCTTCAACTGGGGTAACAATTGGTATGGAGTGGACAAAACCTTCCATTTTTCTTCCAGACCATACCAATCTGGTTGTTCTAGGAATGGCCCAGCAGTTTATCCTTTGAACTATATATTAGTAGTGGCATTCCAGATACAACATCCTCTAATGAATTCCAGATATGGCATCCTCATACCTAAAACGAAGCAGGCACATAAACAAGGTGGACAAAAACCAGGAATCTTGTCTAAAAGATCCTTTTGGGAGGAAGGTAAGGAGGGAGGTAGATAAGAAGGAAATAAGTCATTAAGGAAACAAAGAAAAATGTACCTAAACCAGACAAAAGAAGTTGGGCCCGAGACATGAGAAATCGCTCCCAAAATTTCATCAACAGCTACCAGACTTGAAAATCAACAAGGCAAGAGTAGCTGCCAGACTTGAGGATCAATGAAGTGACTTTGGTGAATAAAAGAGGCTCTGAAGCCCACCTACTTTTTGAGTCTTTAGATCCAGCCTTGGTGCCTTCCATCCATCTTCCTTGTACCTACTAGCTGGGAACGCGGTGCTGCAGAGGTTTAATGACATGGGAACTGCTGGCCAGAAATGGTCTGCACTCTGGCAGTTCGAGCCCAGCTCTGTGAGAGAGCTCCCGCCACTCGATCCTTAGCTCCTGCCCACCCAGCGGTTCGAAAGCATGCAATGTTGCGAGTAGATAAATGGGTACCACTTTAGTGGAAAAAACCTAGCTGTGTTCCTGTGTGGTGAGAATAGAAGTTGGTGCTGGACTCTGCCTGGGCACAAGGCATTGCGACATGAGGCAGCATGAGGCAAGACCAGCCAGGAACACGGAAGATCCAGCAATCCAAGTCCCACTAGTCAGCTGGGGTAAAGCTAGTTCACCCCATGATGCACCAAGGATAGACCCGTAACAGAATGAACGAGAATTCTAGGCTGTCAGGACTGCCTTGTATCTATCATGTATAGATTTCCTTGACATATGCCATACACTCAATAATAGTACCTACTAGCCTCGTTGAGGTAAGTGTGGATGAGTATGTGTGTGGATGTGAGAAAGAGAAAATATAAATTATAACCAGCGAACTTTTGCTGTTTTATTTACTGGGTCCATGTATCTAAAGAACTGGTTGTGCCTCAGCGTTCAGTTGAAAGTGTTCCGAGTGTGGCTGTTGATCTATACAGGTAATCCCAGGGGATTACTTGTATATTTATTTGAGTTTTCACAATAAACAAATTTATTCAGAAAGGGTACTTAACGTTAGAAATTCAAAATTGCGACCAAAAAGAGGCCTGAGCCATGTGACTTGGATTCAGTCTCGGCTGCAGCGGCGGCCATTTTTAACTGTGACTTGTCTGGGTCGTTCAGGGCTACGAGAAGCTGGCAGGGTTGTTTTTGTTTTTGTCCCTGGTCATATGGCCAAATAAGAACTGAGCCAGCGCCAATTTGTTTTTGCTTTTTTGATACTGCTCGGCTCGTTTGCCTCTGAAGTGCTAGATTTGCTTCTGTAATTTTTTTTTTAATTGTTACTTTTTTTTGTTACTTGCAAAGTTCCCAAAGCAAGTTTCGGCAGTGTCGCATAACGTATCAGGACTTTTTTCCCGTTAAATCGGGCAGGGGCGGGGCCAGCATGTGACGCATCCGGCCCATGGGCCGTGAGTTTGACACCCCTGCTTTAAAGCATGTATTCATTGCCTACACATAGACCTGAAATACAAACTCCAGCACTCCTTTTTATCTCTTTTATTCAGGCACCAGATTGTTTGGTGTGCAGCAAGTTCCTGGCTCCTATCACTCCCCCACAACTACCACCTTATTAAAGCAAGTTGGTTTGAGAGCCTGACTAGTTCAGCCACCCAAAACTATGAAGCAGCAAGAGAAAGTTGGCAGTGCAGGGGTGAGGCTGGATTAGAAGCTTGTTGGGTGGGTGCAGCTGAGGGGGCTATCAGGTGAACACAGAAAGATCAGCAACCAAGCCAGTAGTTCTGATGGGAGAAGAAAAGAGCAAGGTGCCATGGCTTTGATCTTTTTGGCCCTAAAGGCTCCTCTCAGCCCAAACTAGGAAAGCTTAAATGATCTAGATTTCATCTTCCTAAGATAATTATTTGCCTGAGATACTCCAAGAAATATTCATTCATTTTATGCACTGAACAACCCATGTTTACACCCCGCCAAGACTCCCTCTGAGGGAGATGGATGATTCAAAAATGTGATAAATAAATATTCTGCTTTGTACACATCCCTAATGTGAGGCCAGATAGAACTGATTGTAGAGAAGACAAAGGAGAAAAAATGCACTCAAATGATATCCAGCAGAAGATAGAAAAAGGCAGCTCAGATCAGTTATGTGTATAGGAACACAATTTGACTTAATATGCACTGTGTGGACTGCCATAACACGCATTCATTTTTTTAAAAAAGCAGGAATTATAAATTCTGAAAAGCATTACTACCTGAATGGGTTGCTAGAAAAGTGAGCATCTGCAACTTCCTTTGGGCAAATGTAAGTGATCCAGTTCGTATGACTGTAGGGCAATTCATACAGAATTGTTCTCTTCCCATAACAAAGCAGCAAAACGACTTAAAATACTAAATTTTTATTTTCACATTTACATTTAGTCTCCCTCTTCCCAGATCACCACTACTATGTATTATCAAAACATTTCCATACATATTTTAAATGAAAAGGATGGAATCTTGGTATTAAAAAACTGAACAGGCATTGTGGACCATACATTCTTGCCAAAATAATGTGGACGACATTAATCGGACTCTGGAGAGAAAGCTTCAGTCAGGTATTAATGGTTAAACACACAGGACCATCATTTAAAATGGAGCCATTTGACTTCTTGCTTACAAAGACTGCTTCCACTGCCAGAGCTCTTGAATCACCTAGAAATATAAACAAAGAAGTTAGCATTACCTAAGTCTCTTGCTGTAATTTGTAAACTTACAACACCATAAAACTTGTGAATAAACTTATTATTTAATAGATGTAATGCCTTCAAAAATATTTACAGGTACAGAATATAACAGTTCTAGGTTTAAAACAAGATGCACATACAGAAATTTCAGGCGAGTACTCATTTTTAAAAACATTTACTAAATGCCCCACTCAAGATCAGTGATTAAAATTATTCAGTCTATTTTCCCATTTACATTTTACAGAGCAGGTACAGAGTAAAGGCCCTTTATAGCATATAGCAATAGCATTAGATTTATATACCGCTTTATCAGTGCTTTACAGCTCTAAGCGGTTTTACAGAATCAGCATATTGCCCCCAACAATCTGGGTTCTCAATTTATGCTTGCTTGATGCACTAAATTGCCTCCTCTAAAAAAAATTATGAGTCACCAAGTTATCACAGAGAAAAAGGAATGAAAAAATAATCCTTGATTGGGTTTGAATGTGGCACAACTTTTCTCTTCTTGCTTTACTTTATAGTACCAATAGAAGAGAATATATGTAGCTCAAGGTTGAATGTTGGAGTTCTTGGTGTTCTCTGAGCTTGGTTGTTTGCTTCTAGGCTTTCCTGCAAGATGCAGTATGCAGTACAAAACTAAATATGTTACTTATTTTGGTAACAAAACGTCTGCAAGCAAGCAACCAAACTTAGAGAACACCAAAAATTCCACAATCGTATTTTAGTATACAATTATATGAACTGTATTGTTGAGACATCATTGATTGTTTTGCTTCGCAAAGTATCTGCTTTAGGCAAATTGATCACTGATTCCATTAGTGAGTGTCTAAAACAGGTGATTCTGAAATAGCTTTTTAAAAAGTAAGGCATGGTGTTTAAAATCAGTGAACACAGAAGACTAGGGGAATAGAGAAGCATCTTTTAAAGCTATAAAATTTATTAGATAATTTACTAGAATCCATAATTTTGGAATGATATGTTTAGCAAAGAAACCGATAGCCAAAATATCTAAAATATTAATCCTAGTATCAACGAATAGTGAAGTTGTTTGTTTTGAAAACATTTTGGCCTTGGTGTGTCATATTACTTTATATTTCCAAACTCAACAACAAATCTATGCTTCTCTCCCAGGAATTATTGTTAGCACCATATGAAATTATACTTACTGGCTTTGAGTCAGATCAACAACAATTAGATCTTTTTCCAATAGTACAACAACAGCATAGGGTTCTTGAATTTCTACATACAAATAAAAATATAAACACAAATATTAGTGAATTCGATTATAAAATAAGGATATCTATATAACCATTCTTCTGAACGAATGCAGAATTTATATATAATCCTAATAAAGAATTTTCCAAACCCAGAAGTTCAGTTTTGATAGATTAATATATTATACTTTCCTGGAACGCTGATAGAGATATTGATGTTGTCCGAGGTGGTATTCAGCCGGTTCTGGCGTACCAGTAGGGAAAACTTTGACTGATTCGGAGAACCGGCAAATACCACCTCTGATTGGCCCCAGCCCCACCATTTCCTCTCCTATATTTCCTTGTTTTTTAGCT
>JANHJO010003384.1:16499-31800 GCA_032468235.1 Pseudoxyrhopus heterurus | reverse complement strand
TCAATTGTGGTTGCAAGTTGAAGACTACCTGTAGTTAAAAATAGGAAAGCAAATATGGGGCGTGCATAAGCGCACCAGTGTGCCTACTGTACCCATTTACCTATATATACTTCATATATGTTTATGTTTATATATATATAGGTTTATACTCATGTTTATGTTTACACTTTATATATGTTTGACAAACAAAAAATAAGTCTAATGTGTAATTAATAACTGTGATTAATAGCAATTTAATTATTTTTAAATTTTATCCCATTGTATTAGATCTATATTTTCACCCAAATTATATGCCAAGAATAGAATCAGTAATTTCTTTTATTAGAAAATTCTGATCCTATTCTTTAGGATTTATTAGATTTTACTGCATATTGTCATTGATTATCCTCTAGCATATACATAACCATTTTCTTCAATAGGAAAGTTCAATATGAATTTGAATAGTAGTAATAAAAACAACAGAAATAGTTCCTTTTTAAGAGGGCCTCTATACCTGCACTTTTTCACACAATCAGGAATGAGGCACTGGATTAGACAGGAGAATGAATGCAACCATAGCAGTTTGGATAATAGCAGGGACAGACTCAGCCAAGTGACATCAATCACTTCATCGACTAGATTTTTCTCTATTTTTTTCTAATTGGCATTTAACTTCTTACAATTCTCTCTGCAGCTGAAGAAATAAAAAAACTCCGGAAGCAATTGGATGAACTCCAGAAAGAAAACGGGCGCTACATAGCATTGTTGAAAGCTAATGACATTTGCCTTTATGATGATCCTACCATCCATTGGAAAGGGAACCTTAAAAATTCAAACGTTTCTATTGTAATTCCGAATGATCAGACACAAAAGAAGAAAGAGAACCTGAAGAATTCAAATATTTCTGTTGTTATCCCCAATGATCAACTGCAAAAGAATATCATTGTATATTCCAATGGCAGCCAGTTTGGTGGAAGTAACCAGGGGGCATCAGTCCAAGGAATAACGTTTAATATAGGACATAATTTACAGAAACAGACGGCTAATGTTGTTCCTGTCCAGAGGACTTGCAACACTCCTGCAACCATTTCTAGTATTTATTCAACAGCAATCAAATCAGGTGTTCAAACTTCAGTTTCGTCGTTAATATCAGGCCTACCAAATACAGACAAAAAAACTCCTGAGCAATCTACCTCTGAGAGCAAGCAAGGCACGTCTACCTGTGCAAGCGCTGCCGGTGCTGTGAATACCTCGCAGCTAGTAAGACTACAGATTTCATCACAAGATGAGAATGACATCTCCAAATCTAAAAACAAACAAGGGAGTTTGAAGCTGATTGAGAAAGCAAGAGTCCTAAGCCCCAGCCTTTCCCCCAGGGTTAGTATAGATGTGCTTCATTGTCGACAAGAAAATATACCAACAGAAGTGGGTGCAAGAAGTGAGTCTCTAGGAAGTTGTGCAACTTCTGCAGCTGACTCAGCCTGTGCTGCATCTATTGGTGGAAAGGCATCCGCAGAAAAGTTCTTCAAAAGCCTAGGTGATAGAGCTCCAGAAGAAACCCCAAAGGCTGTAACAGAATTGAATATAGTGCCTGCTACTACGGTAGAGAAGTGGTCTTTTCCCAGTTCTTCAGGTGTTGGCATTCCAGAGTCAAAAAGCATTGGTAATCTTATGAGAATCACTTCAGCTGGAAATACCCAAACCACTTGGACTACTCTGCAGCTAGCTGGAAACACTGTTCAGCCTCTAAATAATACTCCAACCAACATAATGACAGCTCTTTTAAATGAGCCAGTTAATGGTGCTAGTATTATAGCTTCCAGTCCAAACAAGATTCTGGCCAATGCCCCTGGTTTAAATAACCCTCTAATTCCAGAAGAACAGTTGGCTGTTGGCTTGCCTTCCTATCCGTCTTTACCTATTCAGCCACTGATTAGCAAGACACAAACTAGAGCGCAAATTGCAAGCAGCATCCTTCCCGCGAATCCAGCCATGCAAGTGATTCAAGTCTCTCAGCCAGTGACCTCCCCTGTCAATACATCGCCTGTCAATCAGAACATTGTGATTCTCCAGCCTCCCAATGCTAATTCCTGTCCTCCAGTGCTGAGAGCTGAACTCCCAAATCAGACCGTTAGCCAACAGATTGTAATCATACAAACTGCTAATCCAAATCCTCTCTCTTTTTTCTCAACGCCACCAGTTGTTAAAATGCCTGTGAATGCTGGCAATCTCCTACAAAGTGCCTCCGGCCCTCATATGTTTGGTGGGAAACATCTTGTTCATATTTTACCAAGACCCTCCTCTTCGACATCTTCTTGTCTGACCCAAACATTTTCCGTTTCAATGTCTAACCAAAAGCTTCCACAGACCATTTCTTTAAATGGACAGTTGTTTGCATTAAAGCCTATGAAATCCTGTTCTGGAGATTCAGACCAAACCCCTATGCAAATCATTCAGCCTACCACCAGTGAAGATCCAAATACCAACATTGCCCTCAATGCATTTGGTGCTTTAGCTAACCTCAATCAAAGCATATCCCAGATGGCTGGCCAAAGCTGTCAGCAAGCGTCTGGCAATCCATCTACCAACCCCAAAACTGTTAGTAGCCAAACCACACCAATATCTCCTGCTTTGCTAACAGGGACAGTACCTTCCTCTTCAGCTGCTGAGAGTTCTAGATTAACCTGTACTTCAACTTCACTAGACATGTCTCCCCCCAAAGTTGCTGGTTTGGGTTCAAAATGGTCTAATAAAAATTCAGGTACTAAGAAAACTTCAGTAGCCAGCAACAGTCTTGCATGTCAAGTAGATCCTGACAAAGAATGCAAAACAATTGATTCAGGAAGTGACATATTGCTTGAAAATATGCCTGTTGTTTTGCAGTGCTTGGCTGTACCACAGGCAAACTGTAGAAGATCACCAAACGATATACATGCTTCTGATCCTCATCCCAAAGATAGACTGAGAGCTGAACAGAACATGGAATCTACTCTGACACCTGATCTGAATGCAGCTGGGGTGCCTAGATCATTGTCTCTTGAATCATCCTTGTTGGGTCAATTTGAGGTAGTTCCTGCGATTTCCACAGAGCGTGCTTCTCCACCTCTTCAGGTATGTAAATCTCAAACCAACTCAACAGCAAATTCTAAGTTATCAGAACTATCCAAATGTATATCCGCCAGTCCTTTACTACCCTCTTCTTCAGATTCTCCAGTGACAATTTCTCCAATTTCTGAGACGTCCGTGTCAAACAGAGAAACAAACACAGAGAATGTTCCCAGAACAGAGGTCTCGGAGATCTGCAGGATGGAACAAAATTGTTCCATTGTAATGCAGGCCTCAGATTTATTGGAAGAACAGGGCCTAACCAAAATGTTCTCAGAGTTTAATAAAGTAGGAGGTGTACAAAAATCCTTTTCAGTCCAAGTAGAGCACCCCAGTTTTTGTACCCAAAGCACAAAATCAAATATCAGCTCAGATGATAATTTGGGAAGAAAACAAGAACTTTTGCTGATAAATGCTGAAGAAGAAAATCTCACACCGTCTAATTCTTGCACCTCCGACCAGGAAGCTATCACTGCTAATAGGCAAGTAGATTCCCCCATGTCAACTAGTTCAGGGAGCAGTTGTGGCTTTTCTGTTGCATCCATGTTGCCAGATACATGTAGGGAAAATGTTTCCAACAGCACTTTGGTGAACACACACAGCACTTGCACATTTTCAGAGCAAACAGATATTGTAGCACTAGCTGCAAGAGCAATTTTTGACCAGGAGACTGTCGCAAAAAATACAGGGACAGTGTCAGGAACCTCTATTTCCAAGGGTAGTAAAGTAGCATCTCTAGGAAGAGACCAACCATTCAAAGCCCACCCAGCGAAAAACACTAATCCAATGGAAACGGGGCCAAACAATTTCGGTACCCAGAATTCAATGCAAATAAACATTGAGCTGTCTGCAGAGAAAAGTTGTTCTGTTAGACTGGAAATGGCTGATGCAGCTTTGCAGATTCCAACTCCACAACCCTCAAACACCTCAAGCTTGAATGTGAATAATCTCATACATCCAACGTGCATCATACATCCTCCAGTAAGCTGCCCGGGTGTACCGTCATCTTCAGATCAAACGACTGTTTCTGTATCTGGGACTCCATCTGTCCCTGCTAATTCATATATGACTCAGTCTCCAGGACATTCTCCAAGGTTGATGGCAGAGTATCCTCCAGAACAGTTATCCGCTCTTCAGACTAGCACGATGCAAGGTCCGCAGATATGTGAACCACATTTAAAGCAGCAAAGACAAAGCCGCAAAGAATCGGCCAAGCGCTCCGTTCAAGACGATCACATGCTTTCTACATCAAAGAGGCAGAAGCATTGCCCGGCAGCACCTCTACAGCTTGAGGACATGGCTCTGTTGAATCAAACAGCTGATGATATTGAGGGTCAAAACCAAATTCGTGTGAGTCAGATGCCCCCCAACTCATCCAATCTTGCAGTATCGGTGAGTAATCAAGGACATACCAATGGCCATAGCCGGTTATTTCAAGCCAGCAATTTTGTGTCACCTACTTCGAGGCAAGCTGAAGTTCAATGTAATTCTCACCCACCTATCCTTGATCAAGCAGGACAACATCTGCAGCCTATCCAACACGGTCTCTCTCAGAGTATGGCTCATCTTCAGGCTAATCACCCATACATAAAACCGCAGCAACAGCAGGCTGGGCAGCTAAGAGAAAGGCATCAATTGTATCAACTTCAGCATTATATTTCTCCTGCAGAAAGTTCTGTACACTCTCAAACGCATATTGCCCATCAGCAAAGAATATTGCATCAAGAGGCACAGCTGCAGAAAAAGAGAAGCCTAATTCAAGCCACTCAGCCCACCACACTTACTTTACAGCAGAAGCATCATGGAAATGACCAATCACGGTCAAAGAGCAGCCAGCAACATCCCCATCACTCCCAGATTCAACAATTGCAGCAGCATTACCCTTCTTCCCAGCCTGAGAAGAACTGTGAGAATTCTGCTTTGAGTAGAACTCATAGCCACCCACGGAGCCATCCAAGTCAGGACATTCTTCATCAGCAGTCATCAGATGTGGGCAACAGACAGCCAGGTTCTGGAGTTCCTTCTGAACATGTCTCGGGACATAGTCAGATGCATAGGATGTTGACCTCTAGGGCTTTGGAGCAGCAGATAGTGTCTCAACCTAGTATTGTCTCTAGACCAGATATTCCCTGTCTCCCTCATAGGCAAGAAAGAAATAGAGTTAGTAGTTACTCTGCAGAGGCACTTATTGGGAAGTCTTCATCTAATTCGGAACACAGGCTAGGAGTATCCATGCAGAGCTTCAAAGTTTCAGATCACCTTGAAATGAGAAACTATGCTGATGTATCTAGGAATAAAGAACTAGTCATTCACAATACACAAAGTCGCGTATCTGTAGATCATCCACTTGGATCAGACATTCAGAGGCTCGCTGAGTGTCAGACATTCAAGGTGAATACCATTAACCAACAGCCTACAGGTAATTTTGATGGGCAATCTTCAAGAAGTAACGAAATAAGTAACTCTCTCAGGGGTATGCAGACACAGAGTTTTCGACTTGCCCAAAATGCTGGACCACCAATGGACAGACAAAAGAGGTTGTCTTATCAACCAGTTCAAAGCATTTCAGCAGGAAATCCTCTCCCTCCCCGAAGAGACAATGAGAATACATGCCACCAAGGATTCTTGCAAAGTTTACTTATTCCTCATCTTGGAGATCAAGCTAATGGAAACCAAAGACCAATTTCAGAGCATCAGAGAAATCCACAGTGTGCCAGTTCCTCAAACATTGATTATAATTGTGCCCCAGCAAGAGAAAGTATTCATATTCGGAGGGAAGGTGATGATCAGAACAGAGAAAGTTGTGATATGTCTCTTGGTACCATTAATGGTAGGAACAATGCTTTGACTATTCCCTTCTCAAGTTCTTCTGGAGATATTCAGGGCCGTAACTCAAGTCCAAATATTTCTATCCAGAAATCTAATTCCATGAGAATAACAGAGAGCCATGGAACAAAAGGTCACATAAATGCCTCAGCTCCTAGCAGTGTGCATGGAGCTACGCGTCCTCTTCACTATGCACCAGTCTCTCGTGGGAATGCTGACCAGGTTCCTCCATCTGTTCGTCAGACCAATTCTTCAGCCACTGATCGATCGAGACATCCTTTACAGGATAACAGTGGCTCTAAAATTCGCCAAACTGAAAGGAATCGTTCTGCAAATCAGAGACATGGGAATGTGTTTGAACCTTCTCTTCCCCAAATCCCTTTATCCGCTGGTGGAGGAATGATCCTCGGACGACAGCAGCCTACCCTCGAAAAAAGGGGCAGCATTGTACGATTCATGCCTGAAGGGCCACATGTCCCTCATGACAGTACAGCTGTTGATCAGCACACACTCTCTCAAAACTTTGGGTTCCCTTTTATTCCAGAAAGTGGAATGAATCCCCCAGTAAATGCTAACACTTCATTCATTCCACCAGTAACTCAACCCAATGCTACCCGAACAGCAGCCCTGATTCCAGTTGATCCTCAAAATACATTGCCGTCTTTCTATCCCCCGTATTCTCCTGCACATCCCCCCCTGTCTAATGACCTTTCAATTCCTTATTTTTCTAACCAAATGTTTTCTAATCCAACTACAGAGAAGCCAAATGGTGGTGGTTTAAACAATCGATTTGGTTCCATTCTGTCACCTCCCAGACCAGTGGGTTTTGCCCAGCCAAGCTTTCCCCTTTTGGCAGATATGCCTCCAATGCATATGGCCAATTCATCGCACTTGTCCAATTTTAATTTGACTTCTTTATTCCCGGAAATAGCCACCGCTCTTCCTTCAGACGGATCAGCAATCTCACCCCTGCTCTCAATAGCAAATACATCTGGTTCTGACTCTTTGAAACAATCATCCAATCGGCCTGCCCATAATATAAGCCATATTCTAGGTCATGACTGCAGTTCAGCCGTGTGAAAAGAATGGGAAGGGGTGGATTTTTTTCGAATGCCCATTTTTATATGTGCAACGCATATATACTTGTATAGATTTGGATTTATCATTTGTAAAGATTTATAACAATCACTCTGGAATCATTTCATTTGCAGGTTATTCTTGGGCTTACAATAAACACTCAGATTGCTAACTTACGCATCTCTAAGTGCAAACTAGGTGTTAAAAATTTTAACCTGTTTCAGCAGCCTATGATAATGTGACACTTCACCCTTCTATCGTTACCATCTTTATGAAAAATGGGACTAGGAAAACAAACTGAAGAATTGCCATTTATAATCCTTGGAAAGTAACATTTTGCACAATGTATGGAGAAAATTTAGATTGCTTTTAAAAATTGACATAAGCATCTCTTTGTTATAAATTATTCAATTTCAATTTAATGCCATGCTTAGTTTCTGATCACCTCTACGAAACTATGGAAATCAATGCTTCATTTTCAAGATTTCTAGTTCACAGGAATAGAAACAATACTGTAGTAATTTCCTCCCAATCAATATAGAATTCATTCTTTTTGCCGCTGATTACCATGTGCTTTTTCAGGTACTGGGTTGTTGTTTCGTTTTGTTTGTTGTTGTTTAAAACCCTCCTAGGAGATCCCCCCCCTTTTTTTACATTTATTATTTTAAATTTTCTCTAATAATAAGAAACTAGTAAATCTTGATATATGAGGCTGTAAAATGAACAGGAGTTATAGAAGTCTGTAGGCTAACTGATTACTGAGATAAACATAATTTTGTCAAGTCAAAGGAATGATGAGAGGAAAGAAAGAATCACGTATTTAGTGGAATGATGGTCTTGACAGTATGAGAATGAAAAAGTGTCTCAGTCTCTCTCTCTCACACACACAAACATACGCAAACACACAAACACAGTTGATTTAGCATTCCAAAACAACGGGTCAAGGAACAAGGGAATATTTTTGTCAGGCTCAAAACAATTTTAGTACACCCCTTTGATTTTTTTAAAAAACACTATTATTGTTTCTATTTGTCCCTCCACACAGCTGATGGCAAAATTATGATGGCAGCAGTACGTCATTGTCTAAGGTATTATTTTGATAAATTGCTAATTCTTTGTTGCTGTTTTTTTTATAAGGTCCTACAAAGCAGCCCAATTTGAGTCAGAGCCTTTGCTTTTGATAGTAGGAACAAAGAAAGTCTTCCTACAATGAGTGGCTAGAGATGTTTGCTCTTAAAAGTATTCCCCTGTATTTCCAGGATTTACTGGGTTAGAGTTTTTGCAGAACATGCTAACAGATCAAAGAGGTCATACAAACAGGGCTAGATAGTTTATAGTTTTACTTCCTTTTTCTTCCTTTTTATGAGTCGGCTATGCTGCTGTTTTTTTACAGAAAACAAATTCCTGTAATCATATTAAAAGGATGAAGAAAAAAAACCCAGGTATTCTTAACCAATTTAAATGCATAACAAGTAGTGTGAATGAAACAGTGGGAAGTGAATTGGACAAAAATATATTGACCAGCTGAGGAAATCAGTTTCTTGAAGAAATTTTCTATGCAATGATGTGTGCTTTTATGATTTCTGGGTATTAAAAGTTTTTTTTTCTGAAAATGTATTGGAAGAGTCTGATGCAGAGATGGAAAAAAAATGCAAGAAAATGCCAGAGTATTTAATTAATAGGAGAACCTGCATTTCCTTTCATTGAGACAGTTGTGCAAAGAGGAAGCCTTGATTGAAGAATATGATATTCTGCATATTGGCTCGTGTAACAATTTTTATGACCAGTAGTTTAAAAAAAAGTATTGAGACTTTCACTTATGTATTGATATAAACCAATAGCTACTTTCTGAGCATTTATCAGTATTGCTTGTTAGAATTTTTGGTAGATGTCAGTATAGACTATTATTAGTATTTTTCAAGTGTATTTTCATGCGGAAATATATTTTCAATATATCTCTTGGTATTGCCTGCAGTGGTAAAACTGCTATTGCAGATAAATTACCTTAGTTTTGATTATTAACAGGATTTGTGTTTAGCAAAAGAGCACCAGCTCCCTAATGAGATTCCATGCACTCTGCAAATCCCTTTTTTTTCTTCCGTATTTCAGGTAATAGTGCCCTTCAGTTAAAAATGGCATGAGGAAATCTTTAAAGAATGCCTTTAACGTTTTGAAATTATTAAAATGTTAATATTTTGTCAATTTTATCTTAAATTATTTCAGGATTCTAACTTTTAATACAAGTTTCCCATCGTACAATCTCACAAATTCTGTGATCTTATCGCATTGTCTTATTGACCCCCTGATCTGATTTGAAGCTTCTCATATGCTAGAAAAGCTCATAAAGCATTGGGGACCTCTGAGGTTTATAAAATCCATAAGATGTCAATTTTTGGATGTGTGAGGAATTGATCTTTTCTTACTACTAAGATGCTATAGGGTGCAATAGTGGGTGAATCAGCTGAAAAAAAATGGAAGCTATAGATCACATGGGATGTCTGTTTATAATCCTTAGGGTTTATGTTGGGTATAGGTAGTCACACCTTGTTCTTTTAATGGGAACAGATAACGAAAACTTGCTGTCACACAGCACAGTAGCCTACAGGTTTCTATCCTACGGTCACAAATTTCTTTTGCTGCTGTTCTTCATGGCACATAGAAGAATTGTCTAAACTCTCTCTTGTTGTTTTGAAATTAAGAAACGTACGATGATTGTGCTACACTTTGCAGCAAATTAAGAACGTATGTTGTGCATTCTATAATATTCTATCTACTAACTAAAGGTCCCTCAGAAATTTTCAAGATCTTGAAGATAAACTTGTAAGGAACGTTTATTATTGTAAATAAGGTTTTTTTTAATTTTAACATCTTTTTACAAGTTGAATGCATTTGTATGTAAATACCTGCAATGTTGATTTTTTAAAAAAAAAATTCTCAGATTTTTATTACGTGTAAAATTATATTGATTGTAAACATTGTATAAACAAAATAGTATTTTATTTTTAAACATGTACAGTTTATGCACTATCATTTTGTGTTCCGCTTGTGCTTTGTAATTCTTCCCTTGCAGGAAAAAAACAAAAAAGCAAAACCAATTATCTTATATTTAAATACCCAAAAGTTGAAGATTGTTAATTTTTAAGAAGGTAAATAACTAAAAAAGTCCAGCAATTCTGTCTGTGGGTTTCCCATTAGTTTGTTCCAATTTTGTTTGTCCACCTGCTCAGCCGCAGCGAGAACCTCAAAATAGCCAGGCTGATTCTTGGACACAGCATAGAACGTTGTCAGAGCATTGCTTCGACTGCTATGCAAAGACAGTAGTTTGCTGGTAGTTTTCAGATCTGTTGATCAGCAAGTTGTTTAGGGATAGGAAAAGACATTTGGGACTGCTAATTTTTTAGAAAATGTGACTTGGAGTACAGTGTATTTAGGCTGTGTAACGCTTTGGCTTGGTTCCAAAAAGAGACCTAGAACGGTGTTTTTCTAAACGTGGCAACTTTAAGATGCTAACTGGGAATTCTAGGAGTTTGAAGTTTAGGCATTTTAAAGTTGTCAAGTGTGAAAAACACTTGACCCAAAGCATGCATTGGAAAAGATACGGTTTCTTTGCTGAAGTGCTACATTAGGACTCTCACACCCTTTTGGAATCAGATGCAAAACACCACCCAGGCATGCATAAAAGACCTCTGGATGGAAAAAAAACTTTTCTTTGTTCTTAGATTTCCTTTAAATATACAGCAGGTTTACCCTAGAGAAAAGCAGATGCAGAATTCTAGTGTTCAGTATTTTTTTA
Source organism: Pseudoxyrhopus heterurus (assembly GCA_032468235.1). NCBI lineage: Eukaryota > Metazoa > Chordata > Lepidosauria > Squamata > Pseudoxyrhopus > Pseudoxyrhopus heterurus. Next base: position 21,020 of record JANHJO010003384.1, on the reverse strand, counting down.
ACCAAAGTGAATTGATAAAGACAATTGGGACATCATTAGCTGCCAAACAATCACTAAGAAAAAGTCCAAATATAACTTAAAGGTTAACAAACATCTTTAAGTAATTCATGTTGATAATACTGCGACATGCTTTAGTTTCAATTTAGCAAAGCTTGGCACAACATCTACACAGCATCCTCTGAATACAATTCTGGGATTAAGCAATAGGATAGACAATTGGATCTTTTCTGTCTTACCCAAGTTATTTTGCACGAGCTTAAATGAAAAACAAATAAGAGCCGGTAGGTTATCAGAAAATAATTCACTAAGTAGCATTGTAATACTGCATCTGGATTACCTGTCGGAGAACCAAACATAAGTTAAAAGAAATAATATAATGCATATGACGATCTCATGGAGAGGAAAAGCACCTTCCAGCTGAGCAGAGAAAATCTGTTTTGTACAAAGAAGTATATTCCAAGATACTATCCTCCCTCTGAAAAGGAGGCGGGTTGCACTATTCACATTGTCTAAAGAACTATAGGAAGAAAAGGGATGGTGTTACTCTCCAATGTGTCTTCTGGTACAAAAAGAACGAGTTACTATCATTTTATGTAGTAAATGCAACAGTTGCAAAATGTTTTAAGTAAGGATCTCCGCAATATTTCAGTATTGCTTAAAGTAATTCCGACTAATCAAGCAACAGAACATAAGTACAGTGGAACCTTCATACCCATCATTAATTGGTTCCGGGAGGCACGATGAGAACCAAACACAATGAGTACCAAACAAATTTCTCCCATAAGGAATAATATAGTGAGTCACAAGGTAACTGACCCCCAACAAGTTCTAGCTTGTGCATCGAGTACCAAACAAACGTAAGTACTGGGACAAAAAAATTGTGTCAAAAATGCGTTGAGTACCAAATTCAATGAGTTTCAAAGCAATTGAATACCAAGGTTCCACTGTGGCCAAAAGGGCAATCATTCCGTGTCCATTTGGTAAATTACAAACTGAGAAACTACAATGCTGGGAATAAAACTTATCCATTATAAGAAAGTGAAGAATGGCCTCAGAGCCTATGAACACCCCAGCTTGATTAGTCTCAATATAATGCATGATTATACTATAGATCTGATCCAGCTGATGTTGAAGACATGATTTTTGCAGTGTTTTCTATATGGGAATTGTTTCAAAGAAGCTCCTTTCCAATGTGTACTTGGTGCTCTGTTCTGACTGCTCCACGTAGCAACTTTCACTGTGAAGCATCAAACACTGTTCTTATCCTGTAGCTCAAAAGACAGGAATCTTGTTCCTTGGCACAGAATCCAAGTCGTCATCCAGGGTCAGCAGGCCCTAGAGCAAGAAAGTATCATAGGCACATCAAGAGATTTATATGTTGTTGTTTTTTTTCTTGGTACAAAATGAAAGAATAAGCAGAAATATCAGTTTTGTAGTCAGGATAGTTCTGACATGTTACTCCTAGAAATCTGAATAATAGCTGCTTTCCCCACTGCACATAATACATATTTCAGGATTTGGTGATACAAATACCATATTGTAAGATGTCACTATGTACAGCAAACGGATAGGGCCAAGAATCATGTGTAGTGATACAATGCAAATACCATAATAACTTTTTACGTTTTGTATTGTACACTGTCCAGAAGTGCTCTGTGAGGGAGATGGGTGGTCCCCAAAATTAATATATAATTAAACAAGATTACAGTACTTGCATTCTGATGTCTAATGCAAGCATGTAAGTCATAGCAATTAATCTGATGAGTTCAATAATATTTTGTCTTTTCCCTTCCCATGTTATTTTAGTTCTGTAAAGAATCTGAGATACAATCCGGTCCAATTGGTGACAAGGGGAAAACTATTTGTATTGTTGTTCAGATTTTCTCATGTGGGAGTTGTTTAAATCAGAAACCTTTAAATGCAGCCCAAATAAGTTCTGCAAGTGCCCCTTTCAAGGCTATTTCTCCAAGCTGAGAATAATAGCAGCAACCACAAATAAGCCAGCTGGCTAAATAGGAGTGAGAAGTGGTGTCTAGAGAGATGGGATCTTTTCAAACCATCAGAAGCATCCTCTGGCTTCTAAAATGAACAGTAGCAGAAGGGACACATGGCAAGACCGCCATGCTGGCCTAAGAAAGAGGCAGCATGCATACATGCGCTGTGTGTTGGATACTTGTTTGGATGGGGAAGTTTGAGTCGATCTTTGAGCAATAGTTTCCATGCTGTACATGGTTATCAAGAGCCAAAGTAACTGTTTCCATCAGATTAGGGTATTCAGCTGCCCTAGCTGTTAACCCAGCTACTGAAGTTTTGTAACAAGATTTTTTTTTCCTATTTTGACAAATTTGGTTGGAATTCGTCAAAATTCCATGCCCTTCCTTCTTAACAAGGGTTTAAGTGGAATATAACAGGAAGTTGCCTATGTCTGACTCAAGTAGTGTGTTATTTTTAAAAGACAGGTCTGCAGGGTATTTTTTATTTTTTGGGGGGCTCAAATTATTTTTAAAAGAAAATCGTCTTCCCACCGGCAGCACATGTTTTTTCTAGCAGTTGTGGTAGTCTTTTAATTTAGCCCACATTTAATACCTAAGCACTGGGCAAACAAATAATAAAACATCACAACATACATAATATTCACAAAAATTATGTAAAGCACATTTAAGGGTAGCATCTAGCGTAATTTAAAACAGTTCCAGGTACTATCACAGAAAATATTGGTTCTTCCCTTTCCAATTTAATAAAGATAATTAAAAAGGAATATCAGCCCTTTCTTAAAATTGTAAACTCACTTCTTTAGAATGCTCTAAATACTTGTGTTTATCACAAGGCCAGATTGGAGAGTTAACCCCTTCTGAGTTTGTAAAACTTGGCTCAGTGTATTTTAGAAATAACTTGGACTTGATTCTGACCCTAGCATGAATAGGTCTGAACAATAAGCTGTTTCCTTAAGTGATCCAGTTAAGTTTGGTGGATGAATGGATGTATACCATATTTCCCCAAAAACAAGACCCAGGCTTTTTTTTTTTTTTTGCTCCAAAAGATGCATTAGGGCTTATTTTCAGGGAAACATATCAGGGTGATCAGCCCAGTTGGGTACCCCACCACTGGCATGCGCACAAGAGTTGGCGAGCGCACAGGGGCCTATGGTGTCTGGCAGCAGCTGCAGCCCACAGGTTGCTTGGTCAGTGCACTCGGGGGCTGCACAGCCTATGCAGGGCAGGTGAGTTGATTACCGATCAGAGGGGCAGGGGAAGGCACATGAACCAGATACGCCACGTGGGCCATGGGAAAGTTGAGTCAATGCTCAAGAGCAGGCAGGTGGCCATGGGAGGCTCATCTTTGTGTGGCGGCACCGGCAGCAGATGAAGGTAGAGGCACAGACGGGGAAGGCAGGCAATCCCAATGCGCTGTGCAGGCCACAGGCAAGCTGAGAGATGCAAAGACGACCCTCCCGTGGCCGCTTGCCTGCTCCGGCCCACTGACTCTCAGCTTTCTCACGACCCACATGGTCCGGATTGCCTGCCTCCCCCCGTGCCTCTGCCTTCATCTGCTGCTGGTGCCGTTGCACAAAGATGAACCTCCCATGGCTGCCCGCCTGCTCTAGCCCACTGACTGCTTTCCCGTGGCCTGCATGGTGCATCTGGATCGCAAGCCTCCCCACCTCTGCCTCCGCCTGCTGCTTGGACAGGTAATCAACTAACCGCTGTGCAGCCTGTGCTTGCTGCCAGACATTGCCCCCCTCCCTGCCTCCAGTGCTGGCCACACCCAGCCACACACCACCACCCTGCTGATGACCTTAAGTGGGGCTTATTTTGGAGATAGGGCTTATATTAGGAGAACACTAAAAAAATCAGGCTAGGGCTTATTTTCTGGTTATGTCTTATTTTCAGGGAAACAGTTAAAATACATGATCCATTGAGCCAAGCACATTCCAGCAAAGAAGACAGTACCATTGGGATTGGCAACCCTGTTGCTAAAAATGTAATCATAAAATGAAAAATCATGTGATTGCACTTGACCTACAATGGCAGTTTGTCAATGACCTCCAAGCAGGTCATTAAACACAATGTTGTGACTGTGACTTGCAATCTCCTGCTTTGCTTTCCTATTGGTTTGCTTCTTAGAACCCAGATGTGAGGTTTGCAAATGGTGATCATGTGACTGGGGGATACCGCAACCACTGTAAATGTGTCCTGTTTGGCAAGTGCCTAAATGGAGATCACATGACTGCAAGGACGCTGCCACAGCTGCAACTTCAGTTGTAAATCTTATTTTTCAGTACCACTGGAATTTCAAATGGTCACTTAATGAGTGGCTGATAAGCAAGGATGTATTTCAACGCTTTCTTGAGTGAGGGGTTCTTCCCGCGTTCATTAAAGGAAGCGGTCGTAAGGCCCCTTCTCAAGAAGCCTTCCCTGGACCCAGCTGATTTAAAGAACTTTCATCCGGTCTCCAACCTTCCCTTTGTGGGAAAGGTTGTAGAGAAAGTGGTGGCACTCCAGCTCCTACGGTCCCTGGAGG
>JANHJO010003382.1:116194-135974 GCA_032468235.1 Pseudoxyrhopus heterurus | reverse complement strand
AGCCAAGAAATTAAAAGACGCTTGCTCCTAGGGAGGAAAGCTATGGCAAATCTAGACAGCATCCTAAAAAGCAGAGATATCACCCTGCCAACAAAAGTGCGTAATCTGCCGTTCATATTGGGGGGGGGGGTGATGCATGACTATGTGGCTCTCATTTTCTCTCTCTCTTTGCTCAGTGCTGGCATCCAAATTCACGTTTCCTAGACGGGTCTCCAGCCTTTGCTTGGACGTGCCCAGAGTCCAAGACCTCCCTGTCCTCATGAGAAGCCGATGCCCATGACAAGAGGCCACGAATCAGATAGAACCTGGCAAAACAAACGGATTCCGCATCAGCACAGCAGTGAACATCATGTTTTCTCTCCTTGTTTATTTAATTATAAATGCTGAAAATATAGTAATGGAGGCTGTATTGGAAAAGGAACATGCTTTTAAGACTGGAGGAAGATACTTCATTATGATGGCTCCAGATAAATGGCTAAAAATGCAAATCAACTGGCAACTCTACTGAAGTAGCAGCTCCAACGTGAAGCTGCTTTTTAGAATCAACTGTCAAGAGCAGAGGAAACTGTAGGCAAGAAACATGCTGCAGACTAGCACTAGCAGAAGGGAAATGAAGATCTTGGTGGTGGGGGAATGCAAGATGATTGTCCAGTACCTATTCTTCCATCCCATCAGAACTGATGGAAGCTTCCTGGATGAGAAGCGAAACGTGGATCTTCTTCCTCAAGGAAAAAACAGCCCAGTTGCCTTTTGAAAGGGGAGTGGGAAGCACCTTTGGTGTAAATTATCTGAAACAAATTTTCTGGAAAATTTGCAGCTTACCTCCTCCATACACAAATGCCTGCCAATCCCTCTCAGACCTGACCCCTGGATGTTCCTGCCCAGCAGGCAGATGACAGACACCTTTCTTTCACTGCTCCTTCCAACGGGCCATCGGTAGATCAGGCCAGGGAGTTTGAGGTTTGTTCCCAGATCTTGGAATATGGCTTTCCATTCAGGCAGGGAAGGATGTCAGCTCCATTACAGTTCATCTGTAATTCTAATAGCGTATAAATGCAAGAGTATTCCAGTCAAGCCCTGCAAATGAATGACAGGCAAGCCTTAGCTGAAATGCACTTTGTTTCAATAACCTGTCTTGAAAGGAAAACAATTGTACCTGTCACATCACCTGTGATAACCTTCACTGGCAGGAGTGTTCCTTTTTTGTCAGGGCGATAAAGCTGGTGTTGATACGTAATATACTGAGCCCATCAAAAGCCGTGCAGATTGTCTCTCCATTTGTTAATTAATTTTATCAGCCTCGTCATCTTTTCGCTCAAGCCCAGGCAATCCTAAGCCGCAGAGAATTGATTCTTTTTTTCTTGGCAGAGAAGGGGTGCAAAGGTGGATTTGTGCTCAGCTAGCAGCGGATTTGGCTCTGGTCTGTATGAACTATTGAGCGAGGTGGAGGGAGACATTTCGGTCACTGGGCTCCCTCTCCCTCCTGTCTCCTTCCACCATGACCACCCTAGGGGTGGGAGGAAGCAACAGATTCCTGGAGGTTTCTGGGATCACAGAATTCTGGTAGAAGCAAGGTAGAAAATAAGGAAAGGCATGATGAATGGAAGCTGTTGGGGGAGACTAATTCTAGTTTTCCTTTTGTAGCCTGTCTTTAATTTAACCGCTTAGAGAAGGTTGCAAGCCCTGATAGGCGGTATATAAATACAGTGTTATTGCTATTGCTATTGCTATTGCTATAATTTGTAGGGCCCACTACATTTCCTGTTTTTCCTTAGTTAGTTAGTGTCAAGGCTGATTCACACTTTCACCTACATTTCTTCTTCGTTCACAGCTTGACAATCACAGGGAGGGTTAGGGTTGGAATGCAAGGGAGGAAGAATGGTATTCAAGCATCCTTCCACCCTGTGGACATTGCTGGCATCCCAAGGACACATCAAGCAGATGCCCCGGCATGGCTGGTGTTTCTCATTGGTGGACATTTTGGACTGCAGGCATGTTGACTAAAAGTAAGTTTTTTTGTTCTATGAATGAGATAGGTGTATCGGGACAGTTTACCTCATGGTTAAAAAGAAAACGCGAAAGGCAAATTGTTAATATAAACAGTTTCTTTACTTATCAAATAATGAATAAATAATACAACACCTAATACTAATTACATAATATTCAAAATAGACACAGACATGCAGCCATATGTCTGCTCAGAGGGAAGTACAGGACAGAAGACAGTTAGAATCACCTCAGGAAGGTAAACTCCTCCTCCCGGAACAGGAAGTTGTTGGATCCCGACTTGTTGCAGCATTGTTGTGAGTTGCTACACAAGTTGATGGTGATGGGAAGGAGGAACAGCTTGCTGTGCCACCAGAGGAGGCCCTGGGACTGGAGCATCTACCAGGGGCCAAAGATCTGGAAGAGCCCTGAAAGCCTGGACACCTGGAACTGCAGCCTGAAGACCTGGAGCCACTGCTGGAGGTGAGTTAGCCTGTGGCAGTTGGAGGGTTACTGGGCCAATTGCCCTTGCTGCTCCAACTATCGGTGTTGGTGGTGCTAGACACTCAGAGCCATCGTGATGGCGGTCAGCACAGTCAGCACAGTCCGCAGGTCTGGCATGACAGGCAGCACGAGGTTTTGTTGGGCTGATGCGGCAGCCATTGGACTCATGGCGGCGAAGGTTTTTAGGCCGGGGCGACCAGGCTTGATGTGCCTGCGGACGCTGAAGGACTTTACTGTGTGGCCAGAAGGGCAGCCATTGGCATTGTGGTGGTGAAGTCTTGCTGGGCTGGGGCGACCAGGCCTGGTGCGCCCGTGGCTGCTGGAAGACCTTGTTAGATGGCCATCGCCATTACTGTTGTGGCAGCAACTCCTGGGGGGGCATCGCCACAGTTGCAGGTGTCGTGGTGGTTGCTGTCGCAGTTGCTGGCATTGTGGCAGCTGCTAGAGGGGGCGTCGTCACCATTGCTGGCTTTGCGGCGGCCGTCGGATAACATGCAGCTGCCATTGCCAGTGTGGTGGCAGCTGCTGTTAGAAAGGCTGCTGTGCGGCTGTAGCCGCTTGGAGGTGTGTGCCTGTAATAGGCACCCCAAGCAATTGTAGAAGGGCGGCAGTGATCTGCGTGATCGCTGCCTGGTCCAGCTGCATGGGGGCCGTTTGCATGGCCGCACCTGTACCAGCTGAACCATGCATGCCACAGTTGCCTCAGCAGGGGTTGTGGTAGCGGGTTGCTGTTGCTGTGTGGTTGCCGCTGCCACCTCCATGGATGTGGTAGCTATGGTAGTCATTGAGGCACTGCTCACGCCAATAGTTATCTGTTTGCCAGTAGGAGCAAAGAGCTGAGCGCCTGCCTGGCATGTTGTTGGCTGGGCAGGATGCTGCATGCTTGCTCCTGTTGAAGGTCTTGGTGAGCTGGAGGGGTGAAAAGTCTTAGCTGTTCTCTTCATCTATCTAGCTACCTGGCCTAATGCGGTTAATACTAAACTGTCAAACCATCCTCTGCTACCAATTGTTGAATAAAACTGAGGTTTTTGGTCAATGATTGAGATAGATGTATTGTGACAGTTCACCTCATAGTTAAAAAGAAAACGTGAAAGGCAAACTGTTAATATAAACAGTTTCTTTACTTATCAAGTAAAGAATAAATAGTACAAGAACTAATATTAACTACATAATTGTTGGGATAATATTCAAAATAGATGCAGACATGCAGCCATATGTCTGCTCAGAAAGAAGTACAGGCGAGAAGACAGTTAGAATCACCTCAGGAAGATAAACTCCTCCCCCTCCTCTGTGAGGAGAACAGGGAATCTAGAAACTTCTACATAGTTCTAACAGAGACAGCACAGAAGCTTCTCTGTCAGTGTAACTCATTTAGGCCTGAACCAGCATATATTGACAGTCCAGTTCTAGTCACTACAATACAAAAAGAGATGTTGAGTCTGTGGAATGACTGCAGAGAAGAGCAACAAAGATGATAAATGGTCTGGAGGCTAAAACATACTATGAATGGTTGCAGGAACTGGGTTATGTCTAGACTAACAAAGGGAAGGACCAGGGGTAACATGATAGCAGGTAGTATCACGTCACTTCATCCCAGGATCCTAAAGGAACCTGTTGATGTCTATCAAATATTTTATGGGTTATTATGGAAGATGGTTAAATGACAGATAACTAGAGGAAGCCCCATCTTTACACAGAAGGGAATGGAAGGTGTACACACTGAACTGGTTCGCATTAACACCTGGGAAGATTTTAAATATGTCATGACACAATCAAACCTTAAGCACTTTGAAAACAAGACAGTAATTACCAGAAATCCCTCTGGATTTGCCATAAATCTTATCAAGGTAATCTTATTTCCTTTAATCATGTAACTTCCTTATTAGATTGTGGGAATACTTACTATAGGCATATTATATCTTGATTTTAGTAAAGCATTTGACAAACTACCTTATGACACTCTGATTAGCAAGCTAATTAAATGTGGACTGGATAGCATAACAATTAAGTGGATAATTGCTGCCTTGAAAACAATCCTCAAAGAATGTTCATCAACGTTTCCTATTCAAACCAGAAAGGGGTATATCAAGCAGGGTACAAGTATCCTCAGTACCGAATTCTCTAATTTTTCAATATTTTAATATTTTTTCAATATTTTTTATGAATGTCTTGGTTAAACAACATGAAATATGCAGATGATATTTTATACCCTAAAAGAAATAAAACTCCACCCAACCCAGATAATTAGAAATATCACCTGAAAATGAAAGAACATAATTTAGCACAGAGAAATGTAGACTTTTCTTCCCACTTAGCAAACAGAGATATGATTTGGAGTTTCCTGGTTTGGTAATAGTAATTATGCAAAAGATCTTAAAATCATAATTGATTGCACACTGAATATGAGTCAGAAGTGTGATGCAGCTAAAAAGTAGTCTTCTGCCTAGGATTGTATTTGCCTTTTTTGCAAATACAATGCTAGTCAGAAGACTACCTTCCAAATCATGCTAATACATTACCATATTTTTCTTTGGTCGGAATCCATCTCAAGTAACCTGTTTAATTTTGGGCATCACACTCCTGGCATACCAGAACAGATTCAGAAAAGAAGCAAAAGGAAGATCATGGAACAGAAAATAAATCAGTCTCCCAAGGACACTGCCATGAACTTCTGTTAGGAAGTCACTTATCACTCCTGTTTAGGGAGCTGGACCTGGGAGATCAAGGTAATGCGACCACAAAGGAGTGGCACCTACTCTCCACTGTGCCTCACCCAAAGGTTAATGTTGCGGGAATAAATTAAGGGTACAGCTTAAGCTCTCTGAGAAAAGACCGAGTCATCAGTAGAGAGTAAAGAGGATTTTTTAAATGAGGCACTTGGTATGGAAGTACAGAGGCTGCATATTTGCCTCCATTCATCCATGCATTCAAGCAGTGGGGATGAAATCGGTCCCTGATGTACTGTACATTCCCTCCTTCAGACCCTGCAGAGCATGTGACAACATGCAATTAAAGAGTAGCTTGAATAGGAGGGGCTAGAACACAAATTTGTTTTATCTCACCGGAAATGGCAAATGCAGCCGATGTATCACGGTTGTAAACAGTAGTGGGATTCCAAATTTTTTCCTACCGGTTCTATGAGAGCGCGCTTTGCGTGCGCAGCAATAAAAAACCGCCCTCTGTCAGCGCTATTGAGGTGAGCTGTATTTTAGCTCAGCTGAGGCGCAGCAATCAGGTGCCAGCCTGGTCCCACTCAGTCCCTTAATGTCAATGCTGTAATAGTGAAGTTTGGCTGCTATGAATGCTGTTCATCTTTCAGGCCTTTGCACCCTGTCTTTATCCCGCCACAGACAGATGTCCCAGGCTCCATAAATGAGGTTTTTTTTGTTTTTCTTGATTCTCAACCACCAGAGATGATCTGGTAGCTACAGTTAACTAGCATCTGGCAGTCAACTCCACCTTTTGCTTTGCCACACCTCCATTGCCACAGGACCAACCAAATTAGGTTTATACTGGGAGTATTTACAGATGAGTTGTAGATGACAATGAATTACACAACAGAAATTTATGAGTGATTAACTAGAACAGCACAAGAACAACTACAACTGGCAGAAGAGACCTTAATCCAGTGTCATGGAAGACCATTATGACTGGAGATCTCTCCTGGTGCAACGGATGGCCAGAACTTGGGCTCTTAGCATTCCACAACAGCTTCTGGCTCTTCCTTTTTGACCATTGGACTGTTGATTTGTCTCCTCCACTCAATCTGCCAAGCCAGACATGCTGGATAGACAAATCCCCTACCATACCGAGTGTCAAAGACTCATTGGCTACCCTCACTTGGTTTGGTCCATCTGCCGACATGGTTTACAAGGATGTGGCTAGTAGGTGCATTACAGCTCCTTGGAGCCACAAGTGGGACCAAACATGAGTGAGTGGGCCAAATAAGGGCATAGTAGACCTCTCCACCAGAGGTGCTATCCCTCCCTCCATACATCCTCCCCTCAACATTCAACAGCTAACTTAATTTCAGCTGCGTCATTATCTGCTAATCCAGAAAAGATGGTGGATGAAGAGCCTTCTACTAATTTGGTAAAAAAGTCCTGGCTCAGGTACAAATCTTGAAGCTGATCCAACAAGCTCTGGCAGAACTTAAATGTGATTTAAAACAGATGCAAGGGAAAAATAGCTGATTACGAAGATTGGCTATCTGCCCATGAGCCAATTACTCAAGCCAATCATAATATTTTAGATAAACGAATTACTTAAAGTCACAATTGCACTGGAAAAAATCTATGTGTGATTGGCATTTGAAACCCTCCAAATCATTCAAACTTGTGTGAATTTATACAGTATTTATTTCAGAAAGCTCCTCTCTTTGGGATTTTCCAGTGGAGACTGATCATGTGGTTCAAATTCCTTCAACAAGAAGGAAGCGTGGAGCTATTTCTAATATTGTTATTCTGTAATTCTTTTGTGTTTCCACAAGAGATGAGATTTTTTTTCTACCCCAAGAATCACAAGGTCTCCCCTGAAGTGGATTTCTAGCCAAAATAAGATGCCAATTTATCCCGACTTTACTGAAGAAGTCTCCAAAAAGAGAAGTCTACTCAGAACAGCACAGCTCAATACAACTACAATATTTCATGTGCTTTCCACTACATTCTGCATTCACCAAGATCAAATTCACAGATCTGAAAACCCTTCGAATAGAGAGGCCTCTACCTTATCTTTGAAATCTATTGATAAATAAGTCTGACTGTGTTTCATTCCAGGGAATCTGCTGAGGGAGAAGTTTGAGTTTGCCCAAGATTGAACTGGAAAACTGTATTTTTTAAAAGGTGCTATCTTTCTTTTCCTACACGCCTTTCTGCCTTTTTATTATGGTTAACTTCAAGATAAAAAAGAAGTCTGGGCATGTTGCCAACTCTACCATTTATTTCTGCACATAAGGCATTTGTCTGAATTAGTAAGTTTGAAACTGTTATTATTTTTATTTTTTGGGAAAGTTGTTTTTAGTCTTTGTGCTTAATGTGATGAAAGATAGGGCAATGATTGCATCTATTAGAGGTCAAAGAGAAGAAATGTGTAAAAATTTAATGGATATAAATTGTTAATTTTTAAAATTTTATTCTGAATTACATACAATATAATTAAATAGAATTGTATAAAATTATATAGAATTATGTTATATTATATGGGGGAAATGGATCCAAGAAATTATAGGCCAATCAGCTTGACATCAACACCTGAAAAAATAATCAAGTGGTGAATTTAAATGCTACACCAAACCAATTTTTATTGGTAGTAAACAAATGTTGGTTTTGTGTATCATAGAATAACATGGACCTTGGAGGTCTACTAGTCTAACCCCTTGCTTGAGCAGGAGCATTTAATTCTGACACATTAATTTTATTTTAAAAGGCCTCTATATCTTCCTTCAGTACATTCTCTGGTTTGCTACATAAAGTAGAGATTAAATAAATAATTTTAAAAATAACAGGTGATAAACACCAGGATTGGATGAATTCCCCAACTGAATGATATAACATACTTCTATATTTTGGTACCCAAATATTGTCAATTATATGAGTTATTCGAGAAGGGAATTTTGATTAGTGGCATTTAATAGGCCTGTATAGTTATACCAAAAGATGCTAAGGATCACACCCATTGTGCTAGTTATCACACAATTGATTAATGTTGATACAAAGATTTTAAAAGCAGTTTTAACAAATAGATTACAATAAATGACAATGTTCATTTGGGAACGATCAAGTAGGGTTTATAAAAACTGGGCAGGCAGAAAACTTCATCATTAGGTTTGTTGTAAATTTAATAGCCTTGAATAGTAATAAAGGTCAGTTTTTAAATTTATCATCAGATGCTGAAAAAGCCTTTGACAAAATATATAAATTGTACATATTTATTGTACTAAACATGTGTAGATTTCCTTTGCAGTTGATAAAATGGATAAGATATATGAATTGCCCCCATCTAAAGTGAAGGTTAATAGCATGTTTCTCCCACTTTCCCTCTTGAGAAAATGCCCACTTTCACTATGTGGCACAATCCATGGATTGTGCTATTGGACAACCTTGGGAAAGCTACATAGTAGTATATAGCTCAGCTGAACACTTGCAGAAAACATTTTTTTGCTTATTTCTAAACCTACTACTATCCCAATATCGACTGCAAATTATAGACACCTTTAGTACAAACAATAGCAGAATACTGTATTAACTGGTCCAAATCAGAATTGATGCCAACAAGTAAAAACTTGGTTACCTATTCATTTAAGGAATATAAATTCCATATTTGTACTGAATCCTTTAAATATCTAGACATGTGTATATTAAAAAATGTGACTCAGTAACAAGTAATATAAATGAAACATAGAAAAGACTTCTTTAGATATCAATATAGGTAGTCCTCAACTTGCAATAGTTCATTTAGTGACATTCAAAGTTACAACAGCACTGAAAAAAGTAACTTATGACCATTTTTCATAGTAATGATCATTTCAGCAGCATCCTGGTCATATGCTCAAAATTCAGACACTTGGCAATTGGCTCATATTTATGACGTTTGCTGTGTCCTGGAGTCATGTGACCATCTTTAACAACCTTCTGACAAGCAAAGTCAATAGGGAAGCTTGATTCACTTAATTAACCCTGTTACTAACTTAACAAATGCAGTGATTCACTTAATAACGAAATGTCATAAAATGGGGTAAAACTCACTTAACAATTGTCTCACTTAGCAACATAAATATTGGGCTCAATTGTGGTTGTAAGCTGAGGACTACCTTTGAGGAAAGATGAACAGTCTCAAAATGAATATTATTCCCAGATTAATTCATATTCTGAGAGGAATTCTAGATCACATATCTGGAAAATATTTTCAGAAAATTTCTATGGGGTTCTTCGATTCTAAGAATACCTTACAGAAAATGCAATCACCAATAGGAAGGATTCGGTTTTCCAAATCTGGAGCTGTATCATCTCCTATTATAAAGTACTAAATATTGGAAGCCAACAAATAGTGGCAATTTTCTGAATTGGACAACTTTGGAATACACATATATAGCACTTTAGATTGGAGGAACAGTATTAGGATCTAAATATACTGAAACTCTACTATCTCAGGAAACAATTGCAGTCTTAGAAAATGATAGGAGGGATATATAAGAAAAAATAAAAAAGATTTCACTCTTTTATCCATGCTAAATTTACTTTATCTGATAGATGATGAAGATGAATTTTTAACATATGCTGTGTTAAGAGCTAAATATCATCCATCAGATGTAACCCAATAACAATATTTACAGCCACATATGTTAACAACATTGTTTGGACTAGTTGCGTTTTCAGCTTCTGAGATACCTGAGGTGCTAGAACAGCTTGTTAAATCCTTTTAAAACTAAAAAAAAAACCCCTACTCTTAGTTTCTATAGATGTTTGCTAATTCAATTTGATATACAGAGGTTAAGAATGAGTTGAATAAAGAATTAGATATTACATAAACAATTAGTGTTTTAACTTCTATAGTGAAGTATCAAATTCTGACTTAAAATAATTAGAATTTATTGGACTTCATTATGTTTGCATGATACTATTTAAAACAGCTTTTTGTTGGAGATATAAGGATATGCTTCCGGAGGCGAAGAGGGAGCAGTGGCATTGGCAGGTCTGGGCATCTCCTTTCCTGGGTCTGTCACACGGGGGAAGGAGCAGAGGTGTCGGATGCTGCCCCGAAGAGAAGACCATGCCTGCCTGGGAAGGGAGCTGTGCGCTGAGCTGCAGCACAGCTGTTTAACACGCCACCATTTTTGAAATGTAAGCATGCGCAGTAGAGGTTTGAATAGAGGCTGTTCTGTGCCACTGGGCATGCGCAGTACAGTTTTGTTGCTCTTTTGGTGCAGGGTGTGCATTTTGCCACCTTTTTTCGGGGTTTTCTGGGGTGTTTAGGGGTTCGTGACCCCGACAGGGACCGTCTGCCTATTTTGATGGTTCCTATCTACCAGGTTTGTGGAAGATTGGTGGAGAACTGTAATTTTGTATAGAGCACAAACAAACTTACATCCCTCCCGGACTTCTGTTTTATAGATATAGACTGAGCTGCACTCAGTGGTATTGTCACAGAGCTAAGAAATTAGCATTCAATATAAGGCAACATCAATAACTTCACTATCCATAATAGACATGTGGCCACTGATAGTGGTCCTTCTCTGCTTTTTAAGAGATACCACTTTCTCTACAGCATTTGATAGAGTCCTCCTGTATCTTCCACTGCCCTACTGTAACAACCACAGTGGAATTTAATTACTATCACAGCAGGGATGACTGACAACTCGCCAGATGAAACGATTACTAGTTTAGTAATAGAGGAATAGTTGTTTCTTACTATTACCCATAAGCGTTAAAATTCTTTTAGAACAATGTTGTATGATTTACTAATAAGAGTTCCATGGTGATCTCAACAGCGCATTTGCATGCATTTGGCTAATACCTGACCCAAGAATTCCTTGCCAGGTAGTACACCTTTGGGAAAATGAGTGTATTATCTATAGCTCTGTTTAAAATATGTCTAACTGGAAAATAATAAGTCCCATTCAATAAAAATTCCAAGGCAGGCATATTCCTCAAATAACTTTTTATTGGAACATATCAAATTGGCATTTTCTTGGTGAAAAACTGGTTCTAGGTTCCTGCTGGTTTTACACCCAATTAAAAGTGAAACTTTGTCACTTCCCCCCAGAGTCACCAATCACATGGTCCAATCAGCATGTAGTCCAGTTGCTAGGTGACCTTAGTCTCCACCTTTTGAACACCTGCACCAATGTCTTTGATTCCCAGGGGAAAGAATTTTATTTTGGCTACAGCACCCCAGCTATCTCAACATCCCCCTCCCTGGCCCCTTCGCTCCAGGCTGTGTTAGCCCTGAAGTTGTGAGAAAAATAAACTCTCTAGAGAAAAACTACAAAAGAAAATGGCCACAGTTCAGCCAACTTCAGGGTTGACAAAAGGTATACCTACATTATATTGTAGGTATAATGACACTTAAAAAGCATATATTAAGGAAAGCACAGATTTCCTTTGATTTTTTTTAATAATTGAAAATTTGACATGCAAAACAACAAGGATTGATTTTCTGCATGTTCCAAGGTGGCCATTGGCCACAAAGCGAAATGGCAAGGTATCAAGCTTGTACCTGTAGTCCAACCATGTTATATCAGAATCAGTTCATTGCAGTGGAATGATTAGAAAGATGCCCAAAAGACTCATTTAATAGATTAATGGTTGATGTTTTAAACAAAAAAGAAATTATCTTTGGACTAGTGATCATGGAGATGTAAGGTTTTAAATATTTAAATGGGCTTCATGGAGAACTTTATACGGAGTTACAATACTTACAGAATTGTGGTAAAGTTCTCTGTAACCATTTGTTGGCAAAGTTAACAAAATATACGTTGAGAATAATAGAATAAAATATTTGAATATCAGACTATTTTAAATCTATAGTTTCCATTTGATTCAGCCTTTAAATCAGAATTGAAAAATTGGAGGTGGGAAGAATTTTGGAAGCATCCCTTAGCTATTGTGCAGGGCAAAACTCATCCATTTCATCTTGTTTTCAGATTCTAATCAGGCAAACACAATTGGCAGATGTCTTTCTTATTTCAGTACTCTGCTTTGGCTTTGTAGTTTTCTTGGGGCTTTGTTAATAGCTAGTGCATTAAAAACTTTTATTTTCAAATGTATTAGTTGCTCTTCCAGAGAAAGATTCTGCCCAAGGCAGCATATCAATATTATAGAATGGAAACAGGAAAAAACAACAACGAAAGCTAAGAAGCAGAACTGGCACAGCAAGCAGTAAACTAGAGTGCAATATCTAAAACTAAGTTGAAAAGGTTTTCAGTTGCTTCTTAAATGCCTGCAAGGAAGGCTTTAGCCGGGCTTCTCTGGAGAGTAAGTTCTACCAAGAAAACTCAAGGCTGTATTCTTCTTAGTCTCTTCTTATACCAAGTGTAATTCAGTAACGAAGGCATCTGTGCTGATTCCAATCTTTCCTCTATCTATTATCTTCAGAAATGCTTGTCCTCAACTTCTAAAAATTCTAGACAGTGTAGCAGATTCACCTGTAATCAGATTCACCAGATTGGGGAAGGTGATACAAGTAAAAATCTGTGCAGAAATATGAGATAATTTATTGCTGCAGAGGTAATAAGCTACATCTAAGACATGTCTGTTAATTTTCTGCAAATGAATCACAGCCAGTGTCATGGAGTCCCAGCTACTTATTCAAGTGGAGATTATGTAGTTACTACATTTTTCATCTTGCAGTTTGCAACCTTTCACTCCCATTGATTGATTGTCAGCTTCAATAGGACTCTGAATGGGGTGACATGCTTTCCCTGAAAGAGCAGGGCTTCGAGGTCCTCCAAGAGTCACAACTATTTCTAGATTAGGGGTGTTAAACTCGTGATGACACGTTGTCATCATACTATGTATCACAACTTTTCCCCCTTCACTAAACCGGGGGTGGGGGTGGCCAGCATGTGACGCATCTGGTCCACGGGCTGAGAGTTTGACACCCGTATTCTAGATAGTCCGGTGAAGCTTTGGCCATGGGTTCCTTTGTCCAGCTATTGATGACAGACTACTTATGACTCATCATGGAAAAAAAGGTCCTGGCCTCATAACTCACACCCTTCACTTTTTATCTAGATTACAGTAATATTCTCTATATGCAGATGCTTCTTTTTTATTTTATTTTTTTATTTTTAACTATATGCAGATGCTTCTTAATCCTACTGGGAAGCTACAGAAAGCACAAATCCTATCTGAAGAAGAATTAAGAACACATATTGCTCTGGTTGGTGGAATGATGATGTGAAAAAGACTAATAGCAGGTGAGAGAAATGTATGTAATAGAATGCTGAAAAAATGAGGAAGAGAAAAAGACACTGTAGCATGTATATGGAAAGAACAAGAAAGTTGAAAAAAAAGTATAGCCAAAGAGAGCAAGGAGCTTTAAAAAGGGAGAGAAAATATTGATTTTTGGCAGAATTCAAAAATGTAAGTGGGTGAAGACAGCTGAACAGGGCATCTCCAGATAATGAATAGCAATAGCAATAGCACTTAAACTTATATACTGCTTCACAGTGCTTTACAGCCCTCTCTAAGCGGCTTACAGAGTCAGCATATTGTTCCCAACAATCTGGGTCCTCATTTTATTGACCTCAGAAGGATGGAAGGATGAGTCAACCTTGAGCCGGTGCGATTTGAACTGCCAAACTGCTGGCAACAGGCAGTCAGCAGAAGTAGCCTGCAGTACTGCATTCTAACCACTGTGCCACCATGGCTCTTGGAATTGAATTAAACAAGAGTGATGAAATGATTTGGGATAAAACTGGGGTGAGTGAGAGTTGGAAAGGGAATTTAGGGACTTGAATGAAAATTATAGTGATATAAGAGCCAAGGTGGCTCAGTGGTTAGAATGCAGTACTACAGGCTAACTCATTGCTCAGTCCAATAGTTCGATTCTGAATGGCTCAAGGTTGATTCAGCATTCCATCCTTCCAAGGTTGGCAAAATGAGGACCCAGATTGTTGGGGCAATATACTGACTCCGTAAACCACTCAGAGAGGGCTGTAAAGCACTATGAAGCAGTATATAATGCTAAGTGCTATTGCTATATGTTGAAGACTGGAGGAAAAACAAATAGGAAGTACATGGTGTAATTAAAGACATGTTAATATAGGGATATGGTCTGCTGATGCAGTAGCTGTGGGAGTTACTACATGTTTGTATTCAGCCTATGACTGAAATTGGAAGAATACCATTATTGTTTCCCTATGCAAAAAGAAGTATAGTTAGGTCAATGCAAAAGGACAGATTTTGGCAGAATTATGAAGTGGCAATGCACAACATTTGGTTATTGTGTCTGATCCCTGAGGTGAGACAAGTAAAATGTCTCCATGTTATGAAAGGATTGCATATCTTCCCATATCACTGAGGATGGGTTGCATAAATTAAAAAAAATGTTTGTAAAGAATATGGAGAATTGCAAACAGGATTGGATTGGATTAAGTTCAGATTAGTTTTGGAAATGCACAATAGACTCTATAAGGCAATATGTGTGTTTGTGTATGTGTCTATGTGCATAAACTCTCTTTGTGTGTATAAACCTTCAATTACTATTGAAAGGGAAGATAAGGGAAATAGATAGGGTCTCATCTAACTTGAATATTTCCCTTTAAAGTTATGCAGCTGATTTTGAAAAAAGATACTATGATATTTCCTATCACACTATATTTATGTATTAATGGATTTTTCTCCATGAAATGTCTATCTCTCTTCTGCAGGTAACCTTTGCCCATGACACTTGTTTGATATTGAGGGCCTTTCCACAGCAATCAATTGTGATGTCATGCATGGAAAGATTATGAGGTCAAAAAGCACTGAAGGCAGAATTAAAAACAAGAAATGGGAAAAGCACAAATATTTAAAAGTCAGGTATTCAAAAGGAATATGAAGCAGCTCAAAAATCATAACACAGCTCAAAAATGTTCAGTTTGAGTGGTGGGTATTTTTAAAAAGTCAAAGTTTTAAATCTATTTTAAATCTATCCATTTATGTGAATGGAGGGAAGAACCCTAAATCAGACCAAGGTCTTTCAGATACTGTACATAGTTCCAATTTCCATCATCATGGGCAGGCTACTATTTATTGGAACTTGAATAGTCATGATGGAGTTAAGGTTTGGTATAAACAGGTAGAGAGTAATAGAGGAAAATTGGCTACAAAGATCTTTAATTGTAGAAAGTTAGAAGTGGAGAAAGGCAGTACTACATAAGAAATTTTATTAAAAGGAGATAGAGGGGAGACATAAAGAGAAGATAAAATGATTAGACTCTTTGGAATTTATGAAGCAGAAGATTAGGATATGGGACCTCCCAACAAGGAAGAAATATGTCCTAGAAATAGAGAGGCAGAAATGAAACTCAGAAAAATTAAGAAAGGTACAAAAATCAATCTATAGAGCTGAATGAGGGAGAAAGACTTTTGTGGACCTAGCTAAGAAAAATTCCACAACAAAAGCAACAGCAACAACAGCAATAATGATGATAACAACAACAACAACAACAACACACCTGATAGGAGAAAAGGCAGCTGTGAAAGTGACCCATATAAACAATGGCAAGAAAGAAAAGGGGAGAGAAAGATTATATCCCCCCAAAAGGACCATTCTAAAATGGTAAGCAACCAAACTGGGGAAACCTCTGCAGACACAGGTCATGTTGAATGGTCAGCCTTGTGGAAGATCATTCCAAGTTAAGAAACGGGATTGCCCCAGTTCTTGAGGCTACCTAAGGTTACTGCTCCTGGATTTTTATCTTTTGGCAGCGAGTGAATTTGAACTCTCCCAGCACACCAGAAAATCTCTTCCATTTCTCAAGCAGTGAGAGACAAAGAGGAGAAGCAGATCTTTGGGACAGCTACTCTTACTGAAAAGACTCACTTGCCCATAGAAGGAAGAAGGGAGGATGGGGGTCTTCTATCATTTCTCCCAGAACAGGTCAACAAGCAGCAAAGAGCTGTTCTCTTCTACTTCCCTTTCCTACTTTCCTACTCCCTCTAATGGCAAGAGGAACAGGGAGAGAAGAAGGAGGAGGAGAAGCATACAATGGTCATCAGTCACTTTCTTCAGCACCGTTGTAACTTCAATCACTCGATAAATGAATAGTTGTAAGTCGAAGGCTACTTCTAATACAGTATTTCTTTCCCCAACTTCAGAAGCATTGCTAAAAAAATGAAATTGACATGTAAATTGACATGTAAATTTAAATGATGCAGGCTTTTGAGATGTCAAGTCTGATGGAAGTTTTTAAAACTGAAATTAAACACCCAGAATAATAAACTTTATCAACCTTTGCTTAACCACATACTTTTAATTCAATGGAAAAAACCTATCAACAAATCGAAGGTACACCTATGGGATCACCACTTTCAGGATTCGTAGTGAGGTCATCTGCAACATCTGGAATCAATACAACTCCCACAAATACAACTCAAAATATGGATCAGATATGTAAAACATACCTTCATCATAATAAAAAAGGATCGATCAGAAAACACCCACAAAACCATCAGCAACATCTTCAAATGAACCCATTTCACAAGGGAAGAGGAAAATGACAACTCACTACTCTTTCTGGATATCCTTATCAGCAGAGACTGCAATGGCAAACTAGAAACACAAGTATACCGAAAAACCACTCACATCAATTAAGTGCTGAATTACCAAAGTAATAACCTGTCCTACCATAAGAGAAGCTGTATAAGAACTCTGTTCAGGCAAGCACAAACACAGTACAGCAACACTGAACAGCAGAAAAAGGAAACAGATCATCTATATGACTAAATGAATATTTACACAATTTCATTAAAAAGTGCCTGACCACTCAATCTAATATGGCACAACCAACACAAGCCATAAAAGGATAATACTGCCATACATCAAAAACATATCAGAAACCACCAATAGACTATCATAAGTATATGGCACCAGCAAAGGACACAGACCAACTAAAGCCCTCCAAAACATTCTAAGTAAATAAAAAACCAGCCCCAGTAAAAACAAGAGTCATTTACAACAGACAGTATAAAGACTGCAACAGCCACTACATAGGATAAACAGCAGAAGGCTGTCAGAACACATCCATGAACACCCACTAGTAGTCTGAAGACATGATGAGAACTCTTTAATTTCATAACATATGGACAGACTTAACCACAGTTTTAACTTTGAAACTGTGACCATCTTAGACCAAGCCAAGTCCAAAAGTTCTAGAAAATTCTTGGAAGTCTGGATCTCTGACAAATCGGCTATCAATAGATAACAGATATAAAAACATTTACATACTGTACGAAAGAGACAATCAACAAGCCAAAAAAGGAACAAAAAGACCAAAACACCTTCCCACCAACAATCAATACCTAGATGACTATTAGATTAACAGATTAACATCAGACCAGCAATCAAGAAGTAAATAATATCCCAATCAAAGAACTGCCAAACAAGTTAACAATAAACAGCCCAACCAAAGAACCAGCAAGACTGTCTCACCAACATTGACAAGGCAAGCGACTAGAATATAAATTGAGAGCAAGCCCCATTTCCTACTACCATTGATGATTGTCTATGGAGATTCTTAGTCATCCAGGTGATGGTTGTCCCAAAGGTGCTTTTTTCAAAAGGTAATTAGATTTTCTGGTTTTTCTCTGAAGACATTTTGCTTCTGGGGAAATTCTTCTTCACCTGGAGAAATTCTGAGAACTCATATATCCATCACTGTAGCTATATATTTAGATCAGAATATCATAGGGCCATTTGTTTACCTCTAGTTGCATGTTCATTTTACTGAAGTCCCAAGGAAAACTTAGAAGTTGAGACAAACTTATTTCACCATAACACATTTGATTAATTGCAGGGCCAAATATGAGGATACTAGTGCCAAACCAATTTTCCTGAGACACTGCCTATATTCTGAGTTAGCTGCAACATGTACAGTATATTGTCATAATGGTTGATACCTTAAGCCAGTAGCCCTCAACCTTTTGAGGACCAGGGACCAGTTTCATGGAGAAAGGTTTTTCCATGGACTGAAGGGGACATAGTTTTGCATGCTGCCTCCATCCCATGGATGGGGCTTCACTTGTTTGCACGACCCGATTGCGGGCATGCCACAGACCGATGCTGGTCCATGGACTGGGAATTGGGGACCCCTGCTTTAAGTGGTTGCCTAAATTATCTCTATCAGTCTTTTCAACTTGTAGAAATACTACCTGGCTTTACTATGTTATTGGTGATGGTGGAATCCTTAACTTTCTGACAAGAGTAGAAATTTTGTAAGTGTATCTTTGTTTACACAATAAGTACTATAGATAATACTCTTCCTTATTCCTGTCACTGGTTCTGCTTCTCACCATAAATGAAAGAAGACAGAGCCCTCAACAATCCCTTATTGCTAATGTCATTGCCAACCATTCAGAAAAGCCGGAATGGAGATGTCCAGCTGTGATAAAGGCATCTTCCTGGGCAACTCCCATGTAAATGACCCAATAAAACTAAAAAGTAAAGATACCTGATAGAAGGGAGTGGTGCTGATAGGCCCCATTTTGAACAAATGTAGTAATTTTAAGCTACCGCCCTCAAGGTAATTGGCAGAGGAAGGTTAAATTTAATGTGCCAAGAATGTAATTTTGCTAGACAAGAAACAGAGAAGCTTACTTCCCTGTTACACAACTCTCATAGGCAATCAGTAATGGAAAACCACTGTCATCCTGTAGCAGATTATTAATATTTTCCCACCATCCCCCAATGCCAAATAATACATAGTAATAGCTATATATCTGTCATATGCATAATATGTGTGTTCAATTATGTGTGCATACTTTCATAGAACTGCCTGGTTTTCTGCAAAGTTTTCATGTTTCCAAACTCATTTGGATGAAACAATTGCATTGTACTGGATTTTGATCTCACCAATATTCAAAGGAATATGAAATAAGCATGATTAAGATCTAGATGCAGAACATTGTCAGCACTGTATTTTTGTGGTGATAAAGAAAACCCTTTTCAATTTTAAAATGTAATGGCTCCTGGAATTTAAAGTGAGGATTTTTGGCTCTGTTCAATATATCTTGGTAACTACATCCGGTAAGAGTCATCTAGAATAGCTTAAGATATATATTGAAATAGTGGACATGAAAACCCATGTTTTTGACATGTCTTCTTGACACATGGGTCAAATAAGATCAAAAAAAGATTGAAGAAGTGTAGAACTGTAAGTTACGGTTGACCAAACATTAAGTATTGGGCAAGAGTGTGGAGATATATGCACATAAACCATGAGCAAAGATGAGCGTATGAGAAAAGGGATTGCCGAACCATATTTCTGCTGAGGCTCAAATTACTACTTGTGCTGTTTCAGCTATATCTACCTGAGAGATGTTAAGAGAGGACGAACAAGAAGGGACAGGAAAGGCCCTGATAAAGCAGTAATGAAGATGGATTAATTAGCAGGAGACCCAGAATAGGTGAGGCTGTACAAATTCAAGAGAGGTTTCCAAAACAAGCATAATTTGCATGCAAATTTCAAGTTGGAAGATAATAGCAGGGAGGATGATCCTCACCACTGGAAATGAAACAAACGAAAGAGGGTTTCTGATAAAGGAGAAAAGAACACACTAATTCATCTTTGACATTTCTGTGGGATTGA
>JANHJO010003382.1:96962-115437 GCA_032468235.1 Pseudoxyrhopus heterurus | reverse complement strand
GCCGGTCCAAAGGTTGATTTTTAAAGAGCCAACTGAAGAAGTTTCTTGGATTAGAAGTCAAACGTCTTCAAAGAAAAACCAGAAAGTTCAATTACCTCTTGAAAAAGCACCCTTGGGACAACCATGACCTGGATGACTGAGAATCTCCATAGACAAAAGAGAGAGGGAAACCCCTTGACAAGGTATATGTAAAGAAGGATTGTGCAGACACATCATATAAATATAGTTGTTGTTGAATGCAAAGAAAGAAATGCTGTAAAAAGAATCATGGAACTATGGTCAATCTGTCAAGGGAAAAAGATGGTTATTGTCTAACTCCTTATTCATTTCTAATTAAGTGAACTTAACTTGCAGACTTATTTCCACTGTGTGCCGAAGTCAAAGTCATTGCAGAATTATAAGACAGTGTGAGAGCAACCATCCTGAATTTTGCTGACATCACTGCTACATAGGAGCTAACATTCCTCAAGTGATCTTGTAGTATTGTGCTTTATGTGCATTGATTCTGGCTGATACTCCAGAGGGAAGTAAATATAACTAAGTATATAAAACTAGTTTAAAGATTGCCAGCTCTGCATCCTGTTCAATTTGATTATGTCATTGGGAGATAGTTAAACATAATTTAACAAGCACAATTTATTCTATCAAAGATTGCTACTGTGTATGAGAGACAATATTAAGTACAAATGGCTGAGCTTTCTTTGTTTACCTATCGGTACTACTTTGGAGGAGGAAGTGATTATAATTTCTTATGAGAATAGGGGAAATACACAAGACAGTATCATATATATTCTAGATGAGCTGAGAAACTGGCTCAAAGAAAGTTAAATATTCTGATTCATTATGGGAAAGCTACGTACACAACATTAGTCATTTGGACAAATTATACATGATGATTCCATTAAACCCCAAGACTTCAAAACACAAAATAAAAAATCTCCTGCAATGCAATGTAGTCCTATTCCCTCTGGTGACATCACTGCTGTTGCATCTCTTGTGACTATTGGAGAAAAAAAGTTTTAAAAATTAAAAGTGCCAGCTGCATCTCTCCAACTGGAGTAAAGTTCCCAGCTCCTTTACAGTGCTTAGGAAGTGAGCCTGTAGAGCAGGGCTGTGAAACTTGTGGCCCACAGGCCGGATGCGTCATGTGCTGGCCACACCTACCAGTTTAGTGAAGGGGAAAAAAGTCCCGATACGTCATGTGACAATGCCCTGATGACGCGAGTTGACACCCCTATGTAGAGCTTAAAGTGACTGTTCTTGGACGTTTTGATGCCAAAGGACCTCATGATATTATCATAGGAACAAGTTTGGAATGTTTGTTTGATTAGCAAATTACTAATAAATGAGTCAGGATGATCATGGAAATGCTGGAAAACAGAAAGTAATAGCTACTGGAAATATTTGGAGTTCTTCTTGAACTTGGAATACCTCATGTGGTTCCCAAAGACATGAAAGCACTGGAAGACACCTCTTTTGGCATCTGATAGATCATTTACCATGTACCCATTATACTTTTTTATTTTTAAATATGGACTGAAAGTTACGTTTCTGGCAATTATTTTAGAACTGATTGATCTAGACAATTGCCATAGCTGGCTAAGCCATGACAGATGGGTTTGATTTTTAATATGTGACAGATAAAAAAAAAAGCAAGAAGATCCAGAATGTTCTTGGATTCCATATAGAATACTGAATAACAGAGTTGGATGGAACCTTGGAAGTCTTCTAGCCCACCCCCCTGTTCAGGCAGGAAACCCTATACCATTTCAGACAATGATTGTCCAATCTCTTCTTAAAAACTTCCAGTGTTGGAACATTCACAAATACTGGAGACAAATTGTTCCATCTCACTGATAGGAAATTTCTCCTTAGTTCTTTATTGCTTCACTCCTTGATTAGTTTCCCTCTGTTGCTTCTTGATCTGCCTTCAAGTGCTTTGGAGAATAGCTTGACTCCCTCTTCTTTATCTCTCTTAGATATTGAAATACTCATATCATATCCTTCTTTTCATTAAACTAGTCATACCCAATTCCAGCAACAGTTCTTTATGTTTTAGTCTCCAGTCCCCTAATCGTTTTTGTTGCTCTTCTCTGTACATTTTCTAGTGTAACATCTTTTTTTACATTGTGGTGACTAAAGCTGGATGCAGTATTCCAAGTGTGGTTTTACCAAGGCATTATAAACTGGTATAGATCCCATTGTGTTCTTAGAAGGTGGCTCCAACCCATGTTTTGTCTATAGTTATGTTCACCTGCCCAGAAACAAATACAGAGGTATAAACTGGGGATTGAAAATTTGGAAACTTGGAGGCAAAGCATATGTTTCTATGTGCACTGAGAACAGCCTCATCAATTTGCTTTCTTGTAAACTACTCTTTTGTGATTGGCTCCGTTGCTATTTTCTTTGAGTACCCACAGTGTGCTTTGAAAATGTCAGATGCAATCACTGGCTTTAAACTATTAAGGGTCTTTGCTCGGGATTGTTTTGAATGGAAAAAGCTTTCATTTGGGGGAATGTGCCACTGTTCCAGCTATAGACAGGGAACAGATGTTTTGTTTGCCCATGAATGTGTAACTGCATGCGATAAAAATGGAAGTTATCTTGGAACATAAGCACAGTGGCCACATTTGCACATCACTTTAGGACAGTAATCCTTGCCTAATAAACCACATTTAGGCCCCTAGGAGACAGAAAGCAATAGCAGTGCATATCATTTTATCCATGGACATAATAGGAAGAGTGTACTAGTCTAGTTATTGCATAAAACAAACCTACTTTTACATGGACAGTTCATTGCTATGACTATCATGAGCATAAAATATATATTTTGTTGATTCTGGACTACTTTGGGGAAGAAATGTTTCTATAAACCTGTTAGATTTCCAATCCTTAATTGTGAAAAAAACATGGTGCTGTTATAGTTACTGTAGCAGCTTTACTGTATTTATGGTGAAAACTTTTTGCTTAATGAATGGAGTTATTAATATGATTTATAAAATTGTGCATAAAGAAATGATATAGCCATTTGCTCTAGCCTTAGAAAGTAGCCTGTATTTGCCTTCATATAGCCCTGTTGGATACTAAACAACAACTTAACTAGGCCAATTACAAATCTAGGAACTACATTCATAAAATATGGCAAGCTAGGCCAGTTTTAACCTTAGGGCCCCCCCCCCCCATGCTTCACATGTTTGTCTGAATTCAGCCTATTTAATTCGTTGTTCATTATGCAGTATATGTGAACCTAGAAAACAGACTATCTGTACTTGAATAATTGACTGGGGAAAGAAATCAAAATTATCTACATTAGAAAAACAAAAGTACAAATATTTATACTAAGAGTTGATATTTATTTATTGTTGATGAGTTTTGTATTTTAATCTGGTATTGGATAATATTTTTCTTTATGTTCTATTGTCATATAATAACATGTATATTTAATTGAAAAAAAGATTGTATGGGGATGGATGAGGATAGAAGGACGTACATATGGTGCAGCCTCTTCTACCTTCCTGAAATTTCAAGTGAAGAGAGATAGTAACTACTTTGACCAAAACCTGGTTAGAATTCTCAGTGATTCCTGCCTAACCAGACTTCTAGTTCATAGGTAAGATTGAACCCAAGTTCCACTGAATGTGACTACAATAGCTTTAATTCAGCATAGGAAAGTTTAAAGTGTGCCAAGAGAGCAAGACTGTTACACATGCTCCTGTACTTGTTTTGCACTTTGACATTTGAAATAGGCTCCTGATTCCATAAATTAACTTAAATAAGAGGAAAGGAATCATTACAGCGTCTGAAACTTTCGTCCCTCCTGTCGCGGCTTTGGATTAATACTAAATCAAATACGTATAAAGAGAAAATCAGATACAATATGAATTGCTATGATTGCCAGTAAATATAGTTGATAGCAACTGCTTATAGAGGAAATATAATGAGTACCTGCCTTGTGCCAGGTTCTGCATTTGGATATAGTAGAAATAGTTAGTAGAACAGGTTTGGAAGTGTGAGAAAATGCCTATTGACTTCTTCTTATATTCATATTGGCTTTCATCCTCATTATTGCAGGAGGATTAGCTCTGTTTCTCATAATGCCAGGCCATGGGTCACATGAAAAAACCTGCCACAATTTGCATGAGGATTCACACAGCAGGTCAGTACAAATGAGAATAGAGTGCTGGAAAAGATGGATCTCTGCAAGATATTGCAAGGTAGGGCATTATTTGCATGTTCTGGTGCCAGGGATATGATAGATTGCTTATATAATTATCTAACTCATCAGCATGATCACTTTTCCACTCTTGGTACATTTGAGATGTAACTGTAGCTTTGCATACATTGATAGCGTAGCAGCATGAATCCACTGAGGTTTGATTCTAGCTTAAGCACTTTTACCAGAGAGTGAATGTATCAGAGGCTAGAAATGGACAGTGAGCAGAAAGTAAATTTTGAAGGCCAATGGTGGGAAAGATCCCCCCACTCTCCCTCACAGCAAGAAAACAAGCAAACCCCAAACCTCTTCCCATAGAAGAGAAAAGTGTAAAAAAGAGGAAGAAAAGAAACAACGAATTCTTTCCTCCTCCCACCTCCCAGCATGGATGCACTTTCTAGTTTTCCTCTAAACTAGAAAATTAATTAGCGGAACAGCTTGCCTTCAGAAGTTGTGGGTACTTCATCACCGGAGGTTTTTTAAGTAGAGACTGGACATCCACTTGTCTGAAATGGTATAGGATCTCCTGCTTGAGCAAGGGATTGGACTAGAAGACTTCAAAGGTTCCTTCCAGCTCTTTTCTGAATTTAAATTTAGAATCAGTAACGTTGTGGCTTCCGGATACTATCCTAAAGAGAGCTCCAAAATCATATAGTGGGAGAAGGGCTTCACAAGAGTTGGCCAGTGTCCCTTCTAGGTTTGCTCCAGCCTTGTAAATAATAATGTTCAATGTTTGGGCAGTGTCTGCCAACTTCCTGTGATCTCATATTTCCAGGGGGTCTCGAAACCCATAGTTTCAGCTGCCAAGAAGACTACAACAGCAGTGCTTGTCACCACCATTGTTGTAATAACACCTACTTAATATAATTACACTATTTCATAAGTTTATCTTATGCACACCTAGATCATGGGGTCTCCCATACCAATTGCGATTCATTACCTTCTAGGTAGGGCTGCTTTATAGAAGACTCTGACTGCTTCTGATTCTTCTTCTAAGTGAGCACTTGGAATTAAATACATATAATTCAATGAAGTGCTACTTAATATTTGTTCTTAAATAAACATGTCACTGAAAAGTTTCCCTTCAGATACTTGAATATATTTTGCACAAAATGCTGGAACAGTCAAAATTAATGACAGCTGGCCTTAATAAAATATCCCCAGCTGCTTTTGTTACCAATAAATATTTAAATATCAATTTTCCATAGGCTCTGGCAAGTTAGAAACAAATCATTTGGATATGCTAAGATAGCTTTCTTGTGCTTGCCACTTTTCTATTGCTCTTTCAATCAGTGTACAGTGTATAACTATTAAAAATAAAATGGTTGTAATCACTGTGGAAATAGGTCCCCCCATAAGACCATTCTAATAAACTAGCTATAATCCTCTGCTTTCTCATTGTTATTTCAATCTTCCAAGATGGAATAGAAAGAGATGACACAACGGATTATAACTCATCAGTAAGAATGCATAGGAAGACTAAGAAAGCTAGTTTTTTTCTTTCTACAGTGAGGCTTATTAAACATGCAAGACTTTCCAATCTAAAAATCACTACAAAATCTGGCACTGCTTTGTGTGTGTATAGGTGTGTGTATTTCTGTGTATACTTGCATGGGTCCTATTAACCATACAATAAAACACACATATTAATTAGAAGAAAAAATAATTTGTTTTTTTTACACAAGAGGTTAATATAGGGTGCATACATACGATGAGAAATAATTTATAGGACAAATTTTCCATCAGATCAGTTCAAAAAAGAAAGGTGGGAAAAAAACCTCTTGGCTCTTGACACTAAAGGCTTAACATCAAATGCGGCCAGAAATCCATTTTCACAGTTTTATTGCCCATTCTGGACGCTTCATTTCAAAGGAAAAGAATTTGAATTCAGACACATAAAATTCCCTTTGTTCTCTTGCCCTCCAGCCTTTGGTGCCAATGTGGACAGTTCTGTAGGGAGAGTCAGAGATTTAAAAAAAAACCAGGAAAAAGAAAAAAGAAGCAGCTTAGATACCTGCCTTCAAATCATACCCCTTTGGCTTTACTAATTAAATCAGGTTTGCAATAAACTTGACAAAGCACTGTCAATTATAATAATTTACATTAGCAAACTGAGCAAAGAGGCTTTAAACACTCATGTAAAAAAGGCACACACAACTCTCATACCGCTTTGGAATTAATCTATCTATCCTAAAGTACGGCACTTTGAATTGCTGGGGAGGGGTCATGATCTACTTGGACAGCTTGATTAGATGCTTTTTAAAATCACAGGCACTTTGAAGATGCGTTTTTGTTGATTTCCTGTTAGTTCTACCTGGCCTTTCCCCTCCATAAGTTATTATTCCGGGTATGGAAGGCAACTTGATTATCAATGATTCATGACTGATACACACATGCATATAAATTGCCTGGGGCCTGCTCACCTGGGAACTCATAAGCGAGCCTCTGCTTGTTCAGAACAGGAGTCTCTAGGAGATTTTGCTGACAATTGGTTCTGACCTCTGCATCAGCCACCTGCACTTATGGAGTTTACCTACTCAGGTATAGAAGTAAGAACAAAATGGAAGCCTAAGCAGTTTCCTTTGGACCTTTTCTTAACTGAGCAACCCCAGGATGTGCTGAAACTGCCATTCGTAAGATTCCCAGTGAGCAGGGCTTGCCATAGTCCTATTGTATCTGGAGGGCATCAAGATGACAAAAAGACAATCCAGTGCTGACAGAAAGTGCCCTATATTTGATCAAGCCTGGAAGAATGGCTTCAATCTTTGAATGAACTTTGAATGAGATACAAGAGCTGCTAGTCACACAGAACAGTGTTTCCCAACCTCAGCAACTATAGGATGTGTGAATTTCACTCCCAGAATTTGCTAGCCAGAGTGCTGACTGGGGAATTCTGGGAGATGTCTATCCACCAACTCAAAGTTGCTGAGCCTGAGAAACACTGATAGAGAGGATTCAGATAACATGGGGCACTTATCCTCATGCTAGTTGGCCCATAATAGAGCTTGATAATTCAATACTATTTTAATGTTGGTATTCATACCTAATAATTGCAGGTGCTGAGATATAGTAAGCTGTAAAGCAAAAATTGAGAATCAAGTGTTGGGCATAGTTTATTGCTGGCCGGGAAGAGTCCAGTCCTGGTTTAGATATTTTTACAGGTAGGGAATATGTCCTGCTTGTCCCACCTCCAGTCTAGGCATCTGCCAAGCCAATATAGGAAGAGAATAAGTTGATATAGTCTTCTGGTTCAATCGATCAGGCCTTCTCTTACATTCTTGTAGGGGGTTATAGAATGTTGACTAGAATGGATTAACAACTGACGGAGTAATATAAAACGAGGGGAAGAAAAGAGTGTAATTTTAGTGGAGATTTTCAACACAACCTACTCATAAGAAAATCTTTTAAAAATCCAATGATAAATATCCCAGGATAAGAATAAATATTAATATGGACCCACCGTCATTCACATGAATAAAATGTTTTTTCACTTAATAGGTGTTTTCCCTTTCTGTCTTCTGCTATAACATTGCATAACCTATTGACTCAATATTTACATTTATTTTGGTAGGCTACCTATGACTCTTCCCTCTGTAAAGATTTCCATGGAGTTCCTTTCCACTATGAAAACAAAACAAAACAATGCAATGTTCTAAAGTTACTTTGTAAGGTGTCTTTATCCTATCTATAGTTATTGTAGGAAATTTTCGTTAGAAGTAGACTCTGTGCAACTAATTAATAAAGTTCCTGAGAGAATATACAAACAAACAAAAAGAGTTTCTGATGACAAGAAAAATATCAATAATGGTCTGATTGCATATTATTTTAAACAAGTAATCTGCAGCTTGTCCTCTTTTTTGTATTCTTTCCAGTCTAGTGAGATGTTGGAAAGAAAGTACATACAGTAGAACGGTTGTTACACTTCTGTCTGCCTGGCTGTCCATCAGCAAGGTAATTCTTTGAGAAATGAATTTCAAATTTGTTGTACATGAGTGGGGGAAGTTGAGAGGAAGTGGAGGGAAGATGATGCTGAAAGATGAGGTGAATTAGGCTGGGGTCTGCTGTGAAAAACACTCCAAGAAAAAAATATCTGTGGATTTTCTCCAAAAATCCTTATGAGAAGAGATGGGTAGCAGCTTGATATGTTGCTAACTAACTTTAATAAGAATAGAGCTGGAAGGGACCTTTGAGGTCTTCCAGTTCAACCCCCTGCTCAAGCAGGAGACCCTATACCAGGTGTGTCAAACTCAAGGCCTGGGGGCCGGATTCGGCCCTTGGGGTGTTTAGATCTGGCCACCAGGGCCACCCTGAAAACAGCGAAGGACTGGCCCACGGTGCCTCTGCCAGCAAAAATGGAGCTCAGGAGGGTCCCATGTGGCCCACATGAGCTCTATTTTCACTGGCAGAGGGTTGTTGCAGCCAAAAATGGAGCTCGTGAGGGCCACGTGTGCCCCCCGAGTTCTGTTTTCACTGGCAGAGAGTTGCAGGAGACCATCCCAGCCAAAAACTGAGCTTGGGAGCCCGTTTTCACTGGCAGAGCACTCAGGCCACCACAGGTGCCCCCCCCCAACATGAGTAACATCATGCTGGCCACGCCCACCCCAGCCCTCCGAGATCAAACACAACCCTGATGTGGCCCTCAATGAAATCGAGTTTGACACCCCTGCCCTATACCATTTCAGAAAGGTGGCTGTCCAGTCTTTTCTTAAAAACCTTCAGTGATGAGGCACCCACAACTTCTGAAGGCAATCTGTTTGTTCAATTAATTGTTTTCACTGTTAGGAGTTTCTCCTTAATTTCAGGTTGCTTCTCTCCTTGATTAGTTTCCATCCATTGTTTCTTGTCTTTGGGTACTTTGGAAAATAAGTTGACCCCCTCTTCTTTGTGGTGGCCCCTCAAATACTGGAATACTGCTATCATGTCACCCCTAGTCCTTCTTTTCTCTAGACTGGCCATACCAAATTCCTGCAGCTGTTCTTCATATGTTTTTGTCTCCAGGCCTTTAATCATCTTAGTTGTTCTTCTTTGCACTTTTTCCAAAGTCTCAACATCTTTTTTGTAATGTGATCAAAACTGGATGCAGTATTCCAGATCTTGCCTTACTAAGGTTTTATAAAGTGGTACCAATACTTGACATGATTTTGATTCTGTGCCTCTGTTTATATGACCAAGGGTGTTATTAGGTTTTTTGGCAGCTACTATACACTATTGGCTCATATTTAAGTGATTGTCCACTAGAACTACAAGGTCCCTCTCAAAGTTACTGTTTTTGAACCAGGTTTTGCCTAATCTGTTTTTCCTGCCTAGGTGTAAAACCTTGCTTTTCTCCTCATTAGATTTCATGTTGTTGATTAGGGCCCATTGTTTAAGTCTGTCAAGATCTTTTTGCATCTTGCCCTTGCCTTTTGGGGTGTTGGCTATTCTTCCCTCCCTTCTAGTCATATGATAAAGCACATTCAGTCCATCCTATGTTTCCGAGTGTTCCCATATACACAAACCTACACAGATTCCACAGAAGGGCACAGCAGAATGTGCTTACGCTCATACAGATGCAACCTGTTCATTACACAGAAGAAAATGAAGATGCCTCCTATGGGCACAGCGGGTAAAGAGGTTTATTTGTTTGATTTGTGTAGCCGCCCATCTCAAAAAGCGACAAAGAAGTCCCGAAGAACTGCTTTACATGTTTTCCTCACCTTATATCTTCTATGCAAATAGGCGACTCTCTAATCTGGATTGCCATGTGAAGTTAAGTTACACAGACTGGTCTATTTACCTGCCCACTCCTCATACGCAGCTTTTCATCTTTAAAAAAACAAATGCAGAGAAAATATTCCTGGATTGTTTGTGGGGAGGATACGCTGACTTATCTAAAGTGTATGAGCTGTTTGAGACATTTTCTCTCTTAAGAATAAAAGTGCTCTAGGTGTCACAGCAAGGTGGAGTCTCTGCAGGGCTGTTTTTTTTTTTTTTGGCTCGGCAGCTCTGATTGTGTAACCATATAACATTCTCATTCCAGGAAGTTCTGTACAAAAGAAACAAACTCTGTGAAAAACCTGGATCACGAAGTGCCCGAGATCCACTTTTATTGTTAAAAATGAAAAAGGACAAGTCAAGAGCTTCAACCAATTGATACATGTTTTTTTACCTGTAGAAATTTTCCTTCATGCCAAATTGTTGAGCTGAAGGGAGTTAAACTGCTGGTATGTCAGGATAAACAGATTCTAGATTGGCCCAAAACTGAGCTCATTATAATGAAGGAATTTGAATGAACATTAGTGAGGTGTGCATGAGATTAGAGATTAATGACTAGCTTTCTGGCTGAGTTGCAGACTACACATCTACAATGAAATAAGATTTCATGTTCATTATCTTCTCTAACTAGTACGTCTGGTTAACCTTTGCTTTTTTTTTTTTTAATTCACAAGCAATTTCTTTCAGAGAACAATCCTATATTTGAAAATATCCTCTCTTTCAAAAGTGAGACCTGCACTGGGGTTCCTTTTGAGAGTCAGATGAGTTAAATGAGTGGGACTGATGGGTGGGGGTTTGCGATATAGAGACATATTCATGCACATTAAAACACATTCTCTCTGCCATCGGCGATTTCTCTCTTTTATATACAATCACATATTTTTCTTATGATAAAAACACAACTGAAGATTGGAGAGGGGGGGGAAGGCTTTAAACCTTTTTCTCTCCTCCCCTTCCCTCCAGTGATGCACCTGGAGAACAGGCTGGGGAAACACATATATTACTTGGGCCATCTTCTCCATTATAGTGAGTGTTTATTTAATTGCAACTGGTATGATTTCTACATTAGCAATTATGCATTCATTGGGATTTGCATCTTTTTTTTCCAAAGCCATGTAAAGTTTGTTTCCTTTCTTGATGCTATGTAAGTGCTACTCTAGCAGTATCTGTTTGATTTTCAGATTAAAATTAGCCACGCAACCCAACCTCCTTTCTTGCTGAGAGCTAGACAGATACCTTCAGAAAATACATAAATTAATCAGGACAATAAAGATCTCTCTTGTTCATCCCAGTGGTCAACATACAACATTGAAACTTGTATAAAGAAGGGAATCATCCCTGAATGAATCATAGCCATGGCTAGGATTTTCCTATGTACAAGGATGTCCTCTGTTGCATTATCTTTCTTTCCTCCTACCCAAATTTAGCTTTTGGGAGACCTGGTTTGAAAAGTCAGATATGGTCTGGTGTAACATGGAAAAGTCAAAATAATGGTCAAAAATCCTATTTCCTCATTGGTAACAATACAATTTATTATTTGAAATTTAAATAATTACTAGAGCGTATTTATTACTGGGTCAAGTGACCAATGTATAATGTTTCTGAATTTATTTATTTATTTATTTGTTGGAACTTCTATGCTGCCCCATTCCTGGAGGACTATATATTGGAAATCCCATCCTTTGAATTATAGTTACTTAGAATGATTCTTGCAGTTATTAATTGTTACATGATGTAACTTGAAAGCAAATACACTCTACAGATCTAGTCCTTGATTTATAACTGGTTGTTTAGTGATTGTTCAAAGTTGCAATAGACCCCTCAAAAGCTATTTATGACCCATTTTTTCAGCTATGATTCCCCCCTCCATGGTCATGTGATTGTATTTTGGGTGCTAGGCAATCGACTCACCTTTACAGCCATTTGCAGCATCTTGTGGTCATGTGACTGTAATGTTTGATGTTTTTTGCTGGTTTCTGGCATTTGCTTCTGGTTTCCAGCAAAAAAAAAATTCCCATTGGGTACAATGGATTCACTTAATGACCCATGGCATTTGCTTAATGACTGCAGTGTTCACTTGACTGTGGCAACTGCAAAAAGTATCATAAAATCAAGTCTGGTAAGAAGGTGATCTGTTTAATGACCACTACAACTTACAACTATAATTTTGGGCTCGATTATGGTTGTAAGTCAAGGGCTATTTTTATCTATGTTCTTTCCCATTGTGGTGGAAGTAGCAAGCATGGATTTGAAATTGTCCATCCATGTTTTATTAATAGTTGAGGATATCATCCAAACAGATTTCAAACTATTTCTAGCAAAGGAATATAGCTATGATTTGTGGGAGGATTTTTATGGCTATCTTTTCTGATCAAAAATAGTATGTGCTGCATTCAAACAATATTCTTTATCGTGAATATTGTTTGGAAGTTCTAGTATTCCAGCTCAGCATATCATATGAACTTGTTGACTGAGTAATGGGATCTAATGGATTAAGACTAGGCTAACTCAGATTCAGGTCCACTGTCACCCAGAAAATCCTACTGAATGATTTGGGGTCAGTGAAGTAGGTTCAATGGACTGTTGTGGTGGAGAAATATTGTAGAAGGAATGCTACCTTTAGATCCTAGATGGAAGGGAAAATGAGTCTACAAACAAATTTAACAAGCAAACATAATTGCAGCATTATTTTGGTTTGCAAGATTCAATGATGTCACTGGGGAGAAGAGATAAAGAGTATCCAGGATTGCCATTTTTGGCAAGTGCTGCATTTTTGCCAGGACATCTGGTTACAGTCTTTATAATGACCACAATTCATCAGTTGATGACTCATGGTTGAACATTTGAATTGTCCCCACCAAAAACAATTATGTCAGAATGAACATCAGGAGACAGGAGAGTCGCAGCGGCCATTCCAAACAAACGGTTCTCCTCATCTGATGTTATGGTGTTAGAGAAATAAATAGGCGTTCTTTCTAGTGCCCAGCAGCATTATGAAGCAGCTGTTCTGCATACGTGCACTAAAATTGACATTATAGGCTGACATATTTCAAGTACAGTTAGGACATGACTCATTGTTCAGATTTTCATCAGTTAACCTCATTGACATCAGTGACACTGCAGGGGAACAAAATCCTTATCATGTGTTTAGCACATGGTCAAAAGTATGTGTGTCCCTTGCCATCTTCTCTCATCTGCTCCTCATTAGGGCTTGAAAAGGAGAAGGAAGGAGCAAAAAGGGTAAAAGAAGACGAAAGTATGTGTTTAAAAATCGGCTTGCTAGTGCTGGTTGGTGAAAATCTTTTCATCTTATTTATTTGTTTGTTTGTTTGTTTATTTATATAGATTTATATGCCGCCCAACTCCCTAGGGACTCTGGGTGGCGTACAACATATTAAAACGATTTAAAAAAGCACAAAAGTTAAAAATACATAAAACACTTTCTCACTCAATTAGCATCGATCCCAGGCCTGCTGGCACAGCCAGGTCTTAAGTGCTTTACGGAAGGGTATCAAGCTGGAGATAGTCCTGATCTCTGGGGGAAGGTTGTTCCATTGAGTCGGAGCATCACAGAGAAGGCCCTTCCCCACAGGCCCG
Source organism: Pseudoxyrhopus heterurus (assembly GCA_032468235.1). Lineage (NCBI taxonomy): Eukaryota > Metazoa > Chordata > Lepidosauria > Squamata > Pseudoxyrhopus > Pseudoxyrhopus heterurus. The sequence goes on along the minus strand of JANHJO010003382.1, from coordinate 101,873 downwards.
CCAGTTTACATTGTTTTGCTGACGGGACCCGCAGAAGGCCAACCCTGTGAGACCTAACCAGGTGCTGGGAGGCAAATGGTGGTAGGAGGCGGTCCCACAGATAACCTGGCCGTAGCCATGATTCTTCTCATTCCTCCATTTTTCGCTTTCTTTGTTATTTACTGAAAAATCCAAAGTAATTTGAAATTGTGCATAATAGTCATACTACATGGCTGGATGTTTGATACTGAGGGTCATGCTTGATGAGACCATGTACTGGATCAGTTTATCACTCCCTGGATCCCTCTTGGCTAGTACCAGAAATCTGCAGGAATAAATTACTGAAAAGAGACCTGACCATTTTAAATTACTGTATTAACATGCAATTTAACTTTGGAACATGTTATTTTAATCTACTGTAGTGGACATGGGTATTGCATTTTAGAAGACAGTTCAGTGTTTTTAAGCAAGGCTGCTTTGGCCTCTTGGAATGCAGTAAGACCAGTGTGTTGAAGCTGAGAAAGAGTGTTATCGTTGCCACTCCTCAGAATTTCCCTCCTGTTGCTGACAGATGCTTCTGGAGAAGAGATGAGAGAGACAATGGGAACTTCCTTAGCTGGTGAGAAGACCTCATTTTCTCAGAACTTTGGGCATACAAAAGGTTCCACACAAGCAGTCTCTGAAGATCCTGTTTCTGGCTGCTGTACAGATTGTACATTCAGTGCGAATAACAGCAACAGCAAAAACATGCTTGCACATGATTTGGAGTGAGAGAATGCTCAGTTCTGGCTCAGACCAAGGAATCTGTAGGTTTACTTTGCTGCTAACATTCACACTTACATGCAGGTGCCCACAACAACCATCACAGTTAAAATAAACTTGGAAGATCTTGTAACTCCTCTTAAACTACAGTAAGCTCCCTCTTGGAAATGAGGGTTGGGTTGATTTTGCTTTAGGATTGGGGGGACTTTGGTGATATGTCTGATATCTTTTCTTTATCTTTTCTTATATATATTTTTTAATGTAATGAAAGTATAAAACAATTAAAGGGAATATAAGAAAAGAAATAAGGGAAGGAAAAGAGGAAGGTGGGAAGAAAATAAAGAATCCTGTCTTTTGCTCTTCTTTCTATGTTTTGTTCTAGTTATTGTAATCTTATTCTTTTTCCTCCTTCCCCCCTTATTTTGTATTTTCCTGTCTCTTCCTTTAACTCTTATTAGTCCTCAAATCACCAATTCAATTTTTTTCTATCTTTAACAAACAATCCATGTATATCTTCTAGTCTTTATTGTTTTTCCTGACAAATTGGTCAGCTTTTCCATTTCTGAAAACTATTAATTTTATAAATTAATCTTTTATATTCCAATCTTGCCTCAGTTAGCATATACACTGTTATTTTTCCATATATTTTTTTAATTCAGTCTCCACAAAGCACAACAGAAACAATTCTAGTTCATTGTAATACTAATCCACAATATCTTTTGCATCATTGTATGGATTTGCATCACAAACATCTTTGTTTTGTTTTTTTTACAAATCTACCATGCATGATATAAGGATCCCTCCTCCTGTTCCAACACCAGTGTGATATTCCTTTATACATTTTTGACAGGTTGATGGAGTAATATTTTGTACTTTTTTCAAATAGCATGTTTTTTAATTAGGGATATGCAAAAATTTTGTTCCAGATTTTTAAGCAGTAATAATTGAAACTGTTTTATACTTCTTCAAATTTTGTTATACAGTTAAAAGGCAAAGCATGGATTGGTATCTGTGTAAAATACCTTTTAAAATAAGATATGTACAACAGGTATACACCAAGAAAAAATGTTTAAAAGAAATGCAGAATTTACCTTATCTATCAGAATTGCAAATTGAAATGAAAATGATTGATGGACTTATAAATGAATAAGACTGGAGTAAACTGCATCGATCTAATTTATTCAGCTATAATTTTGGTAAGGTGGTATTTATTGTAAACTACTTTGGATATTCTGGAAAAATAGAATATAAGGAGCTAACCAAAGCAAACCAAACCAGCTTCAAACATACCGGTAATTAACTAATGGAATTTTGATTGTGAGTGTTTGCTTCTCCGACTGCAGATAGAAAGCAATGCAAATATTTTCAGGGGGAAAAATTGTTAAATTTGTTGCAACAAAAACTTCAACTAACTTTCATTTAACATCAGGCAATAGACTATTCACCAAGATCCTAGATTAAGTGGAAGACTTGGGTTATTAATGGAGAATAAGTTTCTTGGGACTCCCATGACTTGCAACTATGTCCTAACTTCTCTTCTTCACTTTAGAGAGTTAAACCTTCCCTGAACAATGTGAGTAAGGGTATGGAATAATACTTGGAGAGAAAACAAGATGGAATATTTTATTTTGGTGAAGTGATAGGTTATCAAGATGAAAGGGAAGAAATAAATAAAATTGCTCTTTGCCATTTCCTTTTAAAAGAACTTTCCTTCTCATTACAGGAAACAAAATTCTCCATCCTCCAATATGATGGAAGGCTGGACCTCCAGCATTCTCTCTCCCTGCCAAATCCCCCAATATAGATCATTTGGAAACTTCCTAAATCTGTTGTATCATTGAGAACATCCTGAGGCCCTTACTGTACAATGTACATGCTGTTTGGGTCTCATTCAGTTACAGCCTTAGATTAGCTATGTTAGCATCAACACCCCGCTTGGATTATTAAGATGATTTCTTGCCTCATTGCTCATTGCTAACTATGCCACAAGACGTTTAGGTTCTATTTTGGTGTGTGTGTGTGTGTGGGGGGGGGGTAGCAGTTTTTTTTTTTATGGTTAGTCATATTGACTTGAGTGTTGATTAGATGAGTAATCTCTCTCTGTTCCTCTCTGTCAAAAAGTGGAATGAGGAGCTTGTTGGAATATTTTTAAAATATTCCTCCTAATTTCTTGCAAGAAATTCCTCATACATCCTATAAAAAGGCTGTTTTGATGATCAGTGGACTAATGGAAGATTTTCTAGGTGAGGAGCAGAGGACAAGTTTGTGTTTCCTCTAGCCTGCCATACATACTCAGTTGAAACTGTAAACAGCATTATTCATACTATAAATAATAATGCAGTTTCAGAAAATGAGGAGGGACACAGGAATTGAAAAAGGAGGAATTAACATGTTCACACAGTGAAAGGGAAGAAAAAAAAGATTCCCTGTTTTGTTTTTTTGCTTTTATCATTTTGGTCCAATGCCTTCAGGGAAGACTTTGAAGTATATTCCTCACTGTATATAAATTAATAATCTGGTATTCCTTTACTTTTATTTTTCCAGCTTTCTATATTGACAGTTGGCAGTTTTATGCATTAGCTATGAATAAGTGCTGGGAATGAGTAGGAAAATGACTGCAGGAGAAATTGAAGTGAGCTACAGATACTGGTGACCACCTGGGTATGTAAAGGCAGGATAGAACTAAATTATTGGGTGGAAATCATATAGAATATGATTTTGGTTGAACATTAAGGAACCTAATGGTAAAAGGAGTTCAGTTGTGCTATAGACTGCCTCAGGACACAATGGGCCTTTAAGCAAAGGCTGGAAAGTCTAGTTGCAGAAATTCCTGCCTTGAGCAAGTGGTAGAATTACAGTGTATAGTCTCTAAGATCTGTCTAAAGTTCTGTGGTTTTACAGTTCAAGCAACATAAAGTAAGTTATATCACCCCAAGGTCTCTACTTGCCATCTCTATTAAATATAAGTTTCAAGTCATTTTGAAAAAGTCACCTAGGTTTATTTTTATGCTAGACACCTTGTATATTATTTTGTAACTTTATATACTTTTTAAGTGATGAGCTACAAGTGAAGCTGGGATTGGAATGAACTGAGAAATTGGTGGCTGCTGTTAATTTTACTGTTGGATTTTGTTTGGTTGTGGTGCTTTCTGATGAATTGTAAGCTTGGTCATAGGAAAGTGCCTTGAGTATTGTGGGTTAATATAAGGCAACATTGTTGTAAATAAATAAACAATAAATAACAAAGATCTTGAATTGTATTCTTTATGTGTGCAAAGGGGATACTTTAAAAAGAGCAGCATTGAAAATCCTAGTAAATGGAGAATCATAGGTGTTTTAAAAAAATGAAAACTAGCATTTTAAGCTGATGTAGTTAGTAAAACACCAGGGCAATATGTTTATCAAAGGATTTGCTAATAGTAAGCTTAGGCTCTGAAGAATATGGGAGTGAATATTCTTAAGGTTCTGTCCATTGTAATAAATAAGTCAATTAATCCCCTGAGATAATTATATTTCCAACAAACCCATCCTATTCCAGCAGGCTGCTAGACAGAACATGATACATGTATGTGAGTGTCTTTGTGTGGTGTATGTGGTGTGTGTATGTGTGTGTGTCTGGTGTGTGTAAGTGTATGTATGTGTGTGTAATCTTATATGTTAGTCCATGGGTGTGAAACTTGATCGCATCATGTGATGTATCATGGTGTATTGCAACCTTTTTGCCTTTGTGGAGCTGGAGTGGGCGTAGCTTGTGCGTGACGCATCCGACCTGTGAGCCGGCAGTTTGACACCCCTGTAAACAATCAGAAAGAAATTCTCCTCTGCTTTAATTCTTCTCATGTGCTCTCACAGCTGCTTAAACTCAGTGGGGATGGAAGTTAGGTTATTTGCCCAATGAACATAAGACAATCACTCTCCACAGATTAAAACAGAATTAAGCACATTAAAAGACAGCCATATAAGAATGGAGTTGTATACATGCAGGGATGTTTACAGGAAGAAGGTGTTATAAAATAAATCAAGATGGTGGCCATAATTATTTAATGGAATCTCTACAGCTTGATTTTTTTTTTTACTAATACCTCATTGTAGTCTGGGAGCGATTGAGGGCAAAAGAAGAACGGGACGACAGAGAATGAGGTGGCTGGATGGAGTCACTGAAGCAGTCGG
>JANHJO010003382.1:38306-49165 GCA_032468235.1 Pseudoxyrhopus heterurus | reverse complement strand
CTTTGAACTAATTACTGTGAGTGTTTATTCTTCATTTAGTCAATTGGCATTTTGCCCGGAACATTGTGGAGACTTGCTAGAGGCTTCTGGCAAGTTGAAATATTTCTCTTATTCTAACCAAAATGGACTTTTGTACAATAAAAGACGCTGTGCTTTTAAGAACTCGTCCTGATCCATGCATTTCAGGTGTGAAACACAATAGAGGCGGTGCTGGCTGGCTGGTTGGGAAGGGGGCAACCATTAGGTGGCTGCCACCGCCAGCAACTTAAATGCCCCAACTGAAGCTGGTGTTCGCTACACCAGGGGAAAAATGAGAGGCCCTGCCGTCCCGCAGAGTGGGGAGGACGAGGAGAAAAACAGCTGCTCAGATGGCTCTTCCCCTCCCCCCACTGCTGCCAGCAGCTTGAATGCCCCAACTAAAGCAGGTATCGTGGCCATCCAGGGCAGCCACATCCCTTAACTAACCATGCCAGCTCCTTTCGCCGCTGCCTCGTTCAGAGCAATTAAAGTAGTCTGTGGGACTATGGCAAAAAAATATATAGTTCAGACCTTCCAATTTCTCATGAAAAAAAAAATCTTGCGAGGTTGGGAGCTCTGAACTATTTTTTTACCCCAGCCGAACAGACTACTTTAGTTGCTCTGCACGCGGCGGCAGAGAACTGGGTCTGGGCATGCGCACGCCTGCCGGGATGGCATGGGCCGGACTGAAGTGACACAGGCCAGTCCCTTACAGTTTTCAGGATGGCCATGCGGGTTGGATTCGGCCTCATCGCGGGCCGGATCCGGCCCATGGGCCTTGAGTTTGACACCTCTGCTTTACTCTCATATTTGGGTGAAGAAGTGGAGGAAATGCTCATAAAATGTGTTGAGGACATATAGGATGGAGTGGCCAATATCACAGAAGATAGTATCAAAACTATTTTGATGGGCTGAAAGGAACAGAATAAAATATAGCAGAAGCAGCTGCAAAGTTCTCCATTTGAGACATAAAATGCACTGGTAACTTCACTTGTGAAAAAATATTGAACAATAATTGACTTCAGACCTGATATAATAAGATTAACTGCCAAAAGGGCAAATACAATTTTAAGATGCATGAACAGAAGTGTATTTTCCAAATAACAGGAAGTACTACTTTTTTTTTTTACTTTACAGATGGTTCTCATGTAGGGACTGCCTTAAGCAGTGAATCTTTGCAAATAAATGGTAATAAAAAAATTCAATTTCCAACACATATATGCATTTACAACTAAATTTCCTGTGCCTGATTAACAAAAATCTTCAGTGTGAAATTGATTAAGATCTAGTCAGTTTCAGGCAGTAGTGCCAGGGAGCGGGAGGGTACTAATCAACTACTTAAGGTAACAGAGCTAAGCTTGTTAAGGCGGTTAGCATTTTTGAGGGAAGTGCTGAGCTGTGGAAAAAGTAGCTCAGGAAAGAATAGCTTGTTTAAGCAACCTCTGTTCTGCAAGGGAGCAAAAGGGGGAAGAAAGTGTGAGGCACAGCACCTGTACATCAATTTATCTGAACGGGATTGCAACAACCAGTGATCTTTACAGTGTTTTTCACTCTGTATCAAATGTTTATTTACTGTAGTTACCCACTTTGCTTAATGACCAAGTTGCCAGAACCAATCTATATCTATAAAACAGACTGTGGGTGTGTATGTTTGTGAGTATGTCCCAAATAGGCTCTTCCATGCCTCCACCAATCTGGCCCAAACTTGCCAGGCACATACCTTGCACTCCGAAGACAAGCACTGGGGGGGTCAAGAACGGCGTTGGGCCTTCTTTGCCCCCCAAAAAGACTGCTGAACTCCACACTCCTCACCAACATTGTATACTGTGCATATGCACAGGCCTCTGCAGCCGATGAGGCAGCAACGGCCAATCCAGCCAATAGAGGCAAGGCATGCAAATCGGGCAAAGAACTCTGGAAATTGTAGGCTGCAGCATATCCTGCTCAAGGCATAAATACCTGGGCGAAGCTAGGTTATTGGCTAGTTAGTCTCCAAATGAGGGCCACTAGTGTTCTATCAGCTCAAACCCAACCTCTGTATTCAGTTCTAGATAGCATACTTAAAAACATTCCAAACAAACAGAAAAAGTTTGGCAACGAAAGTTATCAGGGAACTGAAATATAAGGTCTATAAAGAAAGACTGAAGAAGTTGGATATTTTTAGGCTTGAGTCAAAATGACTGAGATGGAAGTATGTGAGCATTCTTCAAATTATCCAGAAGAAGAAAAGGTTAAGACCTGTTGTTGCTTGTTCCAGAGTCCCACACAAGGAATAATGGATTTTAGTTACTGGAAAGCAGATTCCAATTCAATGCTAGAAAGGGGGTCATAATAGTAAGTGCTGTTCAGTCATGGAATGAATTAATCAGGAAGATGGTGGATTCCAAATCCATGCCTATGTTCAAGGCAGACAAGGGTCAGTGCAGCTTTGAATTGGATTTCAACACTGATAGGGTAATTGAGCTTGGCGACTTAAATGGTTCCTTCCAACTCTCTAATTCCACTATTCTGTGATAATATATATATATATATATATACACACACACACACACACACACACATACACACATACACACACATACACACACACACACACATATATATACATACATACATACATACATACATACAACATAACAGATTTTAAAAAGAACCATATAACATTTCCAAATTATCTAGACCTCACTAAATCTTTCATAAATGAGGTCAATCATTCCAAGCCTGCCAGAACAGCCAGGTTTTCACGGTTTTGCAGATCTCATACACTTGTTAACAACAAATTCTGTCTGATTAACCACTAGTCGCAGAGCGACTACTTTGGTAGGTTAAGAGAAAGTTGGGGATGCAATGTGCCTTGGTTTCAGTAAAGCTTTTGCAAACTTGCTCATGATATTCTAGAGGAAACAATACATAAATGTCAATTTTGCAGTATTGCAGTCCAGTGGATTTAAAACTGGTTAACAACTGCCCTGAAAAGATTGTCATAAATGGTTCTATATGATTCTGGAGACAAATATTAAATGGGATCCCCTGGTTCCATAGACCTGGTGATTTTATTTTTAATGACTGAGAGAATAGAAATAAAGAGATGCAGATGACACCAAGCTAAAGGATTGCTTAATATGTTGAAGGACAAATTCACTCAAGTGAATTACATTACAAATACAATGTCCTCCATCTGGATTAAACAAAAATCAGATGTATTTGGAGGCAATACCAGTGAGAAGGTCTAAAAATACTAATGGACCTCTCCAGTTGAATATCAGCAAGCAGTGTGATGCAACAGTTAAAAGAGCCAGATAAGACAGACAATGGCTCTACCATATCTGTTACACTGCACTTTGAAAGGGTTATAGAGCACCTGGAATGAGTTCAGAGGGGAACTAACAAGGTGACAACCAAGTAGAAATCCAGTTTGTTTTGCATACTTAATTTGATAAGAGGGCAAACTAGAAATATCTAAAAGGCTGTCATATGCAAGGAGAACTCTATTCTCTGTTGAAACAGGGAGCAGGGAGTTGAAATTAAAAGGAGTGAGTAAGAGTTGTTAAATTGTTCCAATAAAAGCACATGGAATGCCCTTTTCTTTTCCAATTGAAATGGCCTGGATGGTCATAAATCATAGTAGCCACTGTTTTTCAGCCTTGCAAAATGGGTAGACATAGCCACCACTGAGAATTCTGAATTCTCAAAATTCTAGAAGTTGCTAAAGTTGGAAAACATTGATTTAAACCATTTGCTGCTATGGAAATCCCAGTGAACTTTTAACAAACAATTTGTCTGTGTTCAAAGTACAGTTCCCTTTTCCTCCTTCTGTGGGGTTTCACATTGGCTCTTGACAGCAAGTGGAATAAAGAATGTTATTATTCCTATTGGGAGTACATAACCCATTCTTGATATGAAATACACATTTGAGTTGCTAGCATTTCTGAAAATACATACCGGTATTTTGTCAGCCCAACTATTTCATCTGGTGAAATCCTGGAGAAGGGCCTTCTCTGCCTTTGCGCCGGCCCTGTGGAACATCTTTCCCTCTGGTGTGAGGTTGGCTCCAACCCCACTGACTTTCTGGAAGAGCCTAAAGAACCTGGTTCTGGCAGTTAGTTTGGGGCTCCAATGGACGAGTATCACTGTGAAGGTGGTTGATTGATTAACCATGGATCCCACTTCTCCCCCATCCTACTCCCGCCCTCCCCATCTTTTAATTGGCCACATTATTTTGGATTTTCTATCACCTTATTCATGTTTTTAATTCATATAGTTTTATTTTTTTATGATTGTAAGCCATCCAGAGTTACCTTGAGGTAAGATGGGCAGCCTATAAATTTTATAAATAAATATATAAATAAATTGCTGAAAATTCCCAGGAATCTCTCCTGTCATATTTACAAAAGCCCATGTTTGTCATAGATTTTAAGCATGGAGCCCTGAGTGGTTCTGGAAAAGTCAGGCTTATTAATTACCTGACTTTTATGTGCTTATGTACCAAGTAAAAGTTCTATAAACTGACCCAGACAAATTCTCAGCCCATATTCTCAGATCTGGGGTTCTTCTATCTCTGTTTACAGAAGACTGAAATCATTCTGAGGAAGATGCTGTAGAAGTGCTGCATAATATAACAGTTGTTAGGAAACAATATTTTTCACCATGGAGATAAAAAAAATTGGATATGAATCATGCCCAAGATCTAATGCATAGATGGCCCCAGGAGAAAGGAGTAGGAAACCAACATTTTCTTATTAGCTGTTCTAAACATTAACTATTAAGAAGGAGATGCCAATAGACTTATTTTAGCAAGAAATATAAATAGCCACAAATTAGGGGGAGATTATATAATAATATAAATTTGTTAATGATATAGGCAATGTGCTAAGTCATAATATGGTTCATTTGTCATTGGCTTAGCATAAAGTAGGATCCAAGCATTGTGGTCTACAGATCCACTTGATAAGCATGAAGATTGAGCCAAATCAGCTGTACCTTATTCAATAGCAGTGGTACTTGTGGTAAAAACAAGTCACAAGTTATTGTGATGTCTGAACATAGTTCTGTTCCAGTTTAGTTATGTAGCATACAGTATGGCATACTATGTCAGGGAAATCTACACATACTAGACACACTGTATTCCTGACAACCCAGATTGCTAGTTCATTCTATTCGGCACTTGTGCGACTCTCCTTTGTGCACTGTGGAGGGCAAACTAGCACTGCACCAGTTAGATAGCAGTGCATGGGTTGCTGGCTCTTCCAGGGTCAGCTGGTCTTGCCTTGCCTTGTGTTGTGATGCCTCACATCTGGCAAGGTCCAGCACCAGCTTTAAGTCTCTGCACACACAAATGCAGCTAGATTTCCCCCCCTGCCCATTTATCTACTTGCAATATTGTCTGCTTTCAAATTGCCGGGTGGGCAGGAGCTAGGGATTGAGCAATGGGAGCTCATTCTATCTCACGGAGCTGGGCTCAAACCACCAGAGTGCAAACCATTTCTGGCTGGCAGTTCCAGCATCATTAAGCCTTGTATCACTTGTCCCTATTCTATTCCACTAATGGAGTAGAATAGAGGAGAAGGCCCCTTCTGTTGTGTACCCAAATTTTGTAATGCTTCTCCTCTGAATCCAATCTTTTTTGCAGGATCAGGCCTTTCACTTATGCAATTGGGTCTTAGTAACTACAGGCTGGCTGTATGTCTAATTGTCTTTCATAAAAATCTATACTTTCTTATTCTTGTCTTGCTTATATTATAGATCGTAATCTACCCTGATATCCTATTGTGTGGGCAGGCTATAATTTTTTAATTTAGTTGATTAATTAAATTTCAATATAGGCGCACCTAAAGAGAAAGGAACATTAAAAATAGAGGAGAGCCATCTTAGTGATTGGCCATGATCAGGCGGGGTCTTGGGAGTACTTTTTCACTAAAACATGTTTTATTAAAAGGCAAAAGCTTTTGTGACTCACAGCCTACTTCATCAGATTTGCTGTCATTCATAAAAGCTTATATCTTTGAATAACATTTATTAGTCTGAAAAGATACTATCGGAGTCTTCCTGATTTTGAAAGAAACCATAGAAAGCAATGCAGGTCCAGAGCAAAATCCTATTAGGGCCAGTTTCTTGTTTTCTAGCCAATGGCCTAATTATAGTCAGGACTAGTCTTTTAGTGAAGTAAAGTAAGATTGCTACCTGAAGCCAGAGATTTTTGATGTCACAATAGGTCAGCAATTTTTCAGTTATTGTACTGTTCAATATTGTAGTTTTCATTATCAACAAAAGTGAGACATTATGGGATTATGTGCCTTGTACAACTGAAATATAACTCCATTGTAGGCAATAATGAATTTATAAAATTCACATTGGATTGAGGCCTATTCTCCTTCCAAAGAGTTCTAGTGAAATCATAGCTACTTAAAACAGAAATGGAAAAAAAAACGAAGCCCATGCAAACACTTTTTAAAATTGGACTTCAGAAAGAAAAGAAAAAAACCCAACAACCTTGAGATTTGATATTCTTGGATAATTTCTAATGAGAGCACTTTCCCTTTAATTATTTTGTGGTCACCATTTCAAAGGTGATTAAAGCTGTTCTTCCCTAGATGCGGTTACGGATTTAATGCAAACCTGGTCTTTCTTGTGGTTTTTATCACAGTAATTAAATTTGGCTTGCTAACAGACTTTGTGTGGCATGAGGGATTTCACCAAGCAAAATGATTTCCCCTCCAGGTAATGTTAAATTTAGGAAAATATAATTAATTATATCAGACAGGTATCTATTATACATCATGTGCGCATTCTTAAAAGGCTAAGTGTGTGTCTGTGTGTATGCATGTGTGTGTTTTCAAACAGAAACCCTCATTTTTTCTTCTGTTCACTTCTACAGTAGCTTCAAAGGCCTGTTTTGACAAATCCATCTGTGATTACTGTTTTCTGGGGGAAAAATGACTTTCCTTGAAAATTAGTTATGCCTAAATAAGAGACGTCCACATTTGGCATGCAACTTCCTTTCTGCATTCCTTTCAAATGTTTCGTATTCTTACCACATGCTGGTGCTTATTCGGATACTATTCATCTATAGGACAATGGCCAGGACTAAGTCTTTTCACCTTACATGAACTAGACATTCAGTGCAGGAAGACAGGAGAAAGCTATAACGATAGAATGAACTGTACCCATGTACCATATCATCCTGCTAGTCAGAGATGCCACTTCTGAACAATCCATTATCTCCTTGAAAAAAACAAATGTATCAAGAGAGTAAACATAACTTATTTGTGTAGAGGGGAGTGTTCATAAAGGTCTTATTCTTCCCAAAGTAAATAGCCTTTCACCTCATTCTTAGCATTGCTATTTCAGCAATTTTTAAGAGATAGTTAAAATTTTGGGGCTGAATTAGAGAGAAGCCATACTATCTCTTTTGAAAGAAAGCAAGTCATGAACTACTGTCTTTCAAAGAAGGAAGTAGTGCTAATCTTCTCTCTCTCAGCTTTATATCAGTTGTTCTCCATTTTTTTTAAAGATAAAAGCCTATCATTATTTTTGTAAATGGAACATCTCAGTATGACCTTACTAAATATTTTTATCAAATAAGAACATCCCCAAAATTGTCTGGGTTGTGGATTCTAAGGCCTCTGGACTATAGGGCTTAATTATCATTCCATAACTACTATGGTTTCAATTGCACCGGCTATCTAAAAAGAGATTTATCTTAATCTATCAACCACCTGGAAATCTCTAAGTATAAACTAGAGATATGAATATAAATTCTGCCATGAGCTAAGGTTGTTCTTTTTGCTTTCAAATATCTACACCGAAGAGGCTCTGAATTAAACTTTATTCACTTTTTAAAATGTTTATACAGTAATCCTCATTCTCAAGGACCTTTCTTGTCTTAATGAGGGACTATTACATCTGAGAATAAATATAAGATCACCCTTGGATTTGGTAATGAAATGGGTTTGATGAGAGAAACTGATGTTTGTGATTTATGTGTGTCTATATGTATACATGATTGATTTCACATTTGTGCATTTATGAGGTAGGAAGAAAAAAGATCGAAAGAATAGGTGTTGCCACCGCTTGGGAGAATGACATATACATTTTCAGAGCTTTTTATATCTCAGTATTTATTTTTCCTTTTTAGCTTAAAACAACAAGCTCTTGAAAACACATTTGTGATACTACAGCATTCAGAACACTCACCTTATAAAATACCAGCTAATAATTACAAGGAAGCCATTGAAGATCCAAGTTTTTCTGCATGTCTTATTTAATAAAAAGCATATCATATATCATATAATTTTCAGGTGTCAGATTCAAAGTCTTGTATTTCAACAATTTGGAATCATGGAAAAAATAACATTGGCCAAGCAATTTTGCAATTTTATTGACCTTGGCCTTTGATCCATCTGATGTTATCAGCTTCTTGCAGAGCCAAGTGACACCTGTTTTCAGTATTTTAGCTTTGTTATTTTAGCCGTAAGCATGAAAGGGCTCCAGGGGACCAAGCTGTACTCTGAAAATGTAGCATAACTGCATTTTTTTTTCTCCTTTTTTCTCCTTATTCCATTATTTCTTTTTTCCTTTTAAAAAAAAGTCTGATGAACATTTCTTTCTTTTGTATCGCACATAAACTGATCCTGTCATCTTACTGAATCTCTATATAAAAGACATTCCAAGGCTGCATTTTAATTAAGATTTTTGTATAAAGTCCTGTGGCATTCAAAGGTTGATGTGGCTCGCCATACAATCAATGGCTTTTCTGAATTCTTCAACACCGGTATTTGCTTGTTGCGTACATTATGGCCTCCAAGTGCACAGTAAAATCAACAGGCTGTTTCAGAAATTGTTTTGGCATCTATTAAAATAGGAGAAAGAAGCCACTTTCTGAAGATATGAATAGATTTGTAGACACAAATTAGAAAAGGTAATGTTTTGTAAGCTGGATTATAAGCTTTTAAGAGTTTCAAAGTTTAAAACCAAATCCTGGAATAGGGCTCAAAATTAGATTGGGAGAGAGCACTGTTGATGTAGTATATTATTATATCATCATAGCATCCAGTTCCAATAGATAATTAGGAATTATCCTATCTGTAATTTCTGAACAGTCTCCAAAGGAGATAAATGTATAGAATATTTTAGTAAGCTAAAGACTATTATATTGATGGATAAGTAAGGTTAAAAAGTCTCTCATATGGTAGGACTGTAATAACACAATCCAACTTTTAATTCATTGATAGAGACTAGGGAGAGTCCACAACAGAACCTATTCTTTCAGGCAGTTTTCATTTACATCTTGAGAGACAGGCAAATATAGCATTTCTGTTCTTTTTCCAGAATGAGCTTTCGATTACGGACTTTAATTTGGTCCAAATATCGTATTACTTCTGGGGGGAGGGAATGTTTATTAAATTTGCTAATACTCTAGAAAAGGAAACTCAAATTCCTGATAGAGTTAGAGAAAGGGATTGACAGTAACTTAATAAAATTTAATAGAGTTCTTCTCTTAGGAAACATATAAATCAAATGCACTGTTATAAGATGGGGTACATGGCTTAGTAATAACACATGGAAAGAAGAAACCGATATTGTATTTTATTGGAATGCAATCATGAGTCACAAATGTAAGGAAGTTGATTTATGCTGGGTACATGGACATCCAAGGGACATGAGAGGAAAGGGAAACAAGTAACATTACATGCACTTGCTATTCTCATGCAAATGAAAAAAAAATCATATAATTTGCATTAGATGTGTTATGATGAACTGTTGTTATTCTTGAGCCAGTTTTATAATCTATGTCCAAGGTGTCAGATGCCAATGGCTGAGTACATTATCGTGTAGTCACCAGCTGCTTTATTCCCCTTGTTAAGGTATGTTTTGAACGTAACTGAATATGCATGCCATCTGCCAATTTTGACCACATAAGCCAAGCTGACCAAAGAAGCCAAGCATCACTCTTAAGGGAGTGTACACTATAAAGGGGAAAGAAGGAACACCGGGAATACTATTACTATAGTAAAAAGATCAGCTGCCCAAAGATGGTTAGTTAATTAAAAGCTGTCAACTAAGGGGGAGAGCAATACTGATCCTGGGGGGAAGAATGAAGGGTCAGAGCACCCCACTTTCTGATGCTGACTAAAAGTGACCAAGAATAATGTGTCCACACTGATCCTGCATCTTTTTTTCCTTGTGAAGGAGGGTGAAGGCAATCACTTTCCATTTTCAAATACTTGGGTAGTAACCTCTGCATACAGTAAAAAAAAAATGCAATCCTTTTTGTTCTAATCAATATAACAAGTTTATATGCACTACTTTCTTTGCCTTATTACAAATGGAACTACATACACTTTCCACAAATACTGTTGCTCTCACCCAACAATACTATAAAAGCCTGCTATTCATGGATGGAAGAAGCGTGAAAATATGCATTAAATGGAAGCAGGTCAGCAGATGCTATCAAATGTAGGAAAGTTAAAGAATGAATCTGTGACTAATAGAGAAGGAGTTGCCCGAGTCTTCAGCCCTGTCCTAATTTATCTTTTCCTGCCTATTAGTCTGATTATGGGGGGCTGTACAAAATAGTCATTATGCACTATTGTCATCCTTGAGCCAGTTTTATGACCTGTATCCGAAATGTACCATTTTCTCATTAGAAAAGCTAAAATGATCCATTAATCTTTTCTGCTCTCTCACATTCCCAGAAGTTCTGTACTGTTTTAAGCAGAACTTTAAAAGAGGTGCAGTATACTGTAGATTAAAGATTGTTCATCATCTCTCCTCTCCTCTCCTCTCCTCTCCTCTCCTCTCCTCTCCTCTCCTCTCCTCTCCTCTCCCCTCCCCTCCCCTCC
>JANHJO010003382.1:21267-32257 GCA_032468235.1 Pseudoxyrhopus heterurus | reverse complement strand
GCTGTCAGCAGTTGATTCCTCCCTTGGCTCCAACATGGTCTCTCCTTCGGAGTCGGAATCAACTGCCAAATCTGCCACGCGCTGCAGAACCACAACACTATCCAGGCAAGCAGATCGAAGTAAAACTGTACCTGTTTTGGTCCCAACTGTCTAACAGTGCATTTGAACTGAAAACAACAACAATAAAAACCCATGGTGATTTCAGAAAAAATATAGACTTATTTCTTAACAGATTCTCCTTTTTTCACTTCCTATTCAATACATCTTAGAACAAGCCTTTCAGAAAAATAGGTGTATAAAGGTATTCTTAGCTAATGCTTAGCTAATACACTATAGCAATGTATTACACTGATAGGCTGTTAACAACTATCCCTTCACAAAGTTACAAGATGACAGCAGTCAACAATATATTATAGAGCTAGAATGAGGGCACAGAATGAAAATGCTAATTTTCAGCTATCTTGAAAGCTATAGGTGGTCTTGGCATGGAAAAAAAATGCATTGCCTCCAAGAATGAATCTTTAAGGCATAGCAGGAGGCAGTTCTAACCAAGACTGTCACCATATGTGTTTGGAATTTCTTACACCATAATTAATAATCGCTCTGTAGATATGAATAATTTAATGCATCTTCCTGCACTAGAATATATAGACATGCAGATGCACACCAGGAGGAACATATTGCTGTACTATCTTCATTCTAATCTAGATCAAATCCAAATAGGAGGTTACAGTACTTTGAAACAATCAAATACAATGAAACCAAAGAGAACATGGTCCACCTTTAAATATTATATGTAACATATGCTTTGATGCTACCTGATGTATATGTGTGTGTGTGTATACAATGCATTCAGAAAGTATTCAACCCCTCTTCATTTTTGTCAAATTTGTTATGCTGCAGCCTGATTCTAGTTGTTCTCATTAATAATTTTTTCATTAATCTACACTCAGTACCCCATAATGACAAAGTGAAAACAGAATTTTAGAAATGTCTGTAAATTTATTAAAAAAATTATTTAAAAAAACCTGAAATATCACATTTGCATAAGTATTCAGACGCCTCACTCACTATTTTGTTGAAGCATCTTTGGCAGCAATTACAACCTCAAGCCTTTTTGTATATAATGCAACAAGCTTTGCACACCTGGATTGGGGGATTTTTCTGCCATTCTTCCTTGCAAGTCCTCTCAAGCTCAGTCAGGTTGGATGGCGACCATCAGTAGAAAGCCATTTTCAGACTCCTTCACAGATGATCAATAGGATTCAAGTCAGGGCTCTCCACTCTAGGAGATTGACAGAGTTGTCCCTAAGCCACTCTTGTGTTGTCTTGGCTATGTGCTTAGGATCATTGTCATATTGGAAAGTGAATCTTCAGCCCAGTCTGAAGTCCTGAGTGTTGTGGAACAAGATTTCATTGAGGATATTCCTGTATTTTACTCCATTCAGCTTCCCCTCAACCTTGACTAGTCTTCCAGTACCTGCTGCTGAAAAACACCCCCACAGCATGATGCTGCCATCATCATGCTTCACTGTTGGGATGATATTGGGCAGGTGATTAGTGGTGCCTGGTTTCCTCCAGACATAACATATAGAATTGAGGCCAAACACTTCAATCTTGGTTTTATCAGACCAGACAATCTTGTTCTTCACAGTCTGAGAATTCTTCAGATGCTTTTTTGCAAACTCCAAATAGGCTTTCATGTGTTTTACACTGAGGAGAGGCTTCTGTCTAGCCACTCTGCCAAAAAGCCCAGATTGCTGAACACTGCAGTGATGGTTGTCCTTCTGGAACTTTGTCCCATCTCCACACAGGATCTCTGGAGCTCAGTCAGAGTGACCACTGGGTTTTTGGTCACCTCTCTTACTAAGGTCCTTCTCCTCTGATTGCTCAGTTTGACCTGGCGACCAACTCTTGGAAGTGCACAGTGCAGCAGAAATTTTATTGTAGCCTTCCCCAGATCTGTGCCTTCCAATAATCCTGTCTCTGAGCTCTGCAGGCAGTACCTTTGACCTCATGGCTTTTGCTCTGCTACAGTCTGCATTGTCAGCTGTGAGGCCTTCTATAGGGAGATGTGTGCCTTTCCAAATCTTGTACAATCAATTTCATTTACACAGGTAGACTCCAATCAAGGTGTAGAAACATGTCAGCAATGGTCAAAAGAACTGTGAGGCACCTGAGCTAAATTTCAAGTGTTGCAATGGGTCTGAATAGTTATGCCAATGTGATATTTCAGGTTTTTTCTTTTTAATAAATTTACAGACATTTCTAAAATTTTGTTTTTACTTTGTCATTATGGGGTATTGAGTGTAGATTAATGAGGAAATAATTGAATTTCAACAGCTCAAGCTGCAGCATAACAAAATTGACAAAAATGAAGGGGGTCGGATATTTTCTGAATGCACTGTAGGTTTATGAGAGCAATTCAAAATGTTAGAATTGACCTATCAACTCCTATATACCTTGGCATCTGAACTGAGCTTGAGAGTATTTGCAAGGAAGAATGGCAGAAAATTCCCCTATCCAGGTGTGCAAGGCTTGTTGCGTCACACCCAAAAAGACTCAAAGCTGTAATTGCTGCCAAACTGCCAAGATGAGTGAAGAGTCTGAATACTTATGCCAATGTGATATTTCAGTTTAAAAAAAAATAAATGTACAGATATTTCTAAAATTCTGTTTTCACTTAGACATTGAATTCTGATTTCTGAATGAATATATATACAGTATGTGTGTGAATACACACACACACACATATGCATACACATGCACATATACATTTCTCTCTCCCCTCCTGTTTCTGTCATTTTATCTTCGTCTTTTATTTAAGACATAATAGTTAATTGATTAAATATTTAAAAAGCTTCATAGCACATATATGAATATATATTTAGTCAAGTAATTAGACACACAGGGAAATGTACACAAAATTAGTGCTCTTTGACTCAGCTTAACATAAGGAAGTCATATAATTCTCACTAGAATTAATGTGAAGATACAAAAAAACAATTTTTCAGGTAGGATTAAAGTTAGATGGGCATTTATTTGTATTTCTTTAACATATTTGTATACCATTTAAAGAATCTTCTAATTTATCATACTTTGAATTTCTTCTATTTCAAAATGATTCTCAATAGCTTGAACAAAATAAAATGCCAATATATCAATTTTATCATTACTGACTTTTGGGATTTAGCTTTCACCAGCCTTCACATAGAATATTGTTTCCAAGTTTGAATTTCACATATTAAGAAATTATTGCAGGTCTGGAAAATATTTAAAAAAGGGGAGTTTCATCATTGATATGGATATGAAGTTCTATTATAAGACCAAATTAATTGAGCTTACATATTTAGTCAATATGACAACATGACTGTGCCCTTCAAATACTTCAGAGGTATTGCAAAAATATGTTTATTTAGTGTGGTTTCAGAAATGTTCAGAAATGTATCACTGTTTCCAAGGAAGATAGAGATGCTATAATAGTAGAATTCCTATATCGGCAGAAATGCAGAATCTTGCAATTCTACCCTCTCTATCTCAAGTATATGGTATTTAAATGAGGTGTGCAAAATTTACAGTTTGGTGCTTGGTTTAGTGCTTTAAGAAAAAGCCCACATTGATTTGAATAGAATTAGAGGCTGGATATTTCACTTCAAGGCCTAATCCAAAGCATAATTAATATCATTCGTTAATGATATCAATGGTGATATCAATTGGTGATATTCAATATCAATATCAGAGGTGATCCTCGGATCAGCAATGATCGTTCCAAGAGCTCCATGAAGAATGAAGAGACGTGAGTTATTGCTTTATCAACTAAACTGTTTATTAACTTAAAATAAATTAGATATAAATGACTCTACTAGCCACTTGTGTCCTTGTGTGAAAGGATGCAGTCATGTGGCTACATGACTGCTCACCTCAAGGTGTGACTCAAGAGAGTAATGGAAACTGAGTGAGCACATGGTGACCCCAAGTAAAAGGCAACTCCTCCTCTTCTTGTGGGAGGTGGGGAGATGGAGTATGGGTATCCCTACCTCCATATATGGTACACAATGCCAAGGCATAGCAATTCCTTAACACGTTGGTCTATATCAGCAAACACAAGTGGCTCTAACTTTTAAACATTTCAACAGAATGGGATGGAAATTCTAGGAATAATTCACAATTTGAAAGACTTTCAAACAGATATAAGGTTTTTAATGCTATATTGCTTTCATTGTTGTGATTTCATTATTAAAGAACGTGGTTGGGTACATCATTACACTTGTAAAGGTGCCCATTTATTAGGCAAATAAATAGTCATTGCAGGAACATAAGTAAAAGGATATTACTGGCTTTAGACAGAATTATATCATATTTTCTGGGAAGATAAGAAAGTATTTTCATTTGCAGTTTGTTCTTTAATACACAAAGTATACACTAAATATTTTGACTGGAAGATAGTCTCTAAAAATTGTCCAGTCCCTTTTAATACATCTCCGACAATTCTTGTACTCTGTGATTGTAAAAGAAAGACCCTTTGCATAAATTACACACAATTGACCTTTCCACAGGGTTCTTGAAGGAATCATTCCCTATGATTGGAGGCTATGTCTATCAGTCAAAGATGATAAACTCTATCCCACCCGCCCTTCCTTCCCATGTCTTGATTTTTACCAAGTAATATCCACATTGTTTAGCTTTTGTAGACAGTGTCTTTCATTATACAGCATGTCAAAAGTTGAATAATTTCACAAACCTGCTAGTCCTGACAACAGAGACTGTATTTTGCATGGTTAAGCCAGAGATTTCAGCCAAGCTTCTTTACTTTTGTTTCTGTTTGGGGATTTGACTGATATTGATCTATATACCTAGCATTCAGAAGTCACTAAAAAAGAAAATTCAGTGTAGCTCTCACATTGTTCTGTTGCATCAATGATCATTTAGAACAGGGGTGTCAAACTTGCATCATCATGGTGAGGTCACGTGACATATTGTGACTCCCCCCCCCGTTTGCTAAACTGGGTGTAGGTGTGGCCAATGTGTGACACATCCGGCCCATAGGCCACAAGTTTGACATCCCTGATTTAGAACATAGAATACTTCCTATTGTTATGCTGTGTTCTCATACAATTGTTTTTATATCTCAGTCTACTCAGAAAGTACAGACTAATCCAATTAAACCAATAAACTTGAATTAAAGTTTCTGTTTAGCTATTTATTGTATCCTAGTCAGAATGAGAAAGTTAAAATGCAAGCTGTCTGGCTTAAAGGTGCTATTCTCTTTCCATCTCATGTTATCCGATAGTTTGTGTAAGTCCCCACCCAAATAAATGCTGGGTGCTACAGAAAAGAGGGAACTCTGCCATTCTGCAAGGCTTCTGATTTGGTGTTCTGATTCCTGCAGATGAAGCTTTAGGCTGTTCTGTCTGTCCCTGACTTCCTGTGTCTGGATTGGTTTGAGGTTGAGAGTGGTTTCCTGTTTCTTTGAAGCTCAGGGTTAGTCTAATTGAAAAGACATGTCTTAAAAATATGTGTCCAGTATGGTTAAAGAAACTAATCCAGTCTTGGTGCTGATAGCTGATAGAAGGCCTCAAAGGATAATTAATTAAAGGAAGTGACTGAGTTAATGTCTGAAGAGATCTATAAAAGTTGTCAGGTCCTGAATAGGCTTGGTAAAATCACTGGCTTTTGGTAACAAATCAAGCACACGAGAACGAAAAAAGAAAAGAAAAAAGTAATGTATAGAAATAACACTTTCCAGTCCTTTTGTGGCACACTAGTGTGACTGTATACTTACAGAGAATGATGAGATTAGGATAGATGGTAACAATACATGTTCTTCAGTGTAAAAGGACCAATGTAGATATCTCCAACTTGAGACCATAATTAAAAAGGCAGGGTCATGGGACCACTTCTGTTTGAAGTGGTTTCATAAATGTTTTAAGAAATCCTTGCCAGTAGAAGAGGCATATGGTCTAAATACTAGACCAGTAACAAGGAATCTTACTGTGCTGGCTTAGAAAGAATCAAAGCTAAGCTGAAATGAAGGGGTTAGGAGGGGAGGACAGAGGGGGATGGATGGACGAATTGATGGATGGAAGGAAGGAAGGAAGGAAGGAAGGAAGGAAGGAAGGAAGGAAGGAAGGAAAGAAGGAAGGTTCGTACCCTAACTCAATGGGGAAGCATTATATAAAATCCCCAAATTGAGACTGAGTTCGACGTGACCTTTTTATTTAGCTGTGTTGCAGCTGAAGTGGTTTTGCTAAAATTCAAGTTTCCATTGGCCTGATCTGCCAGAATTTTAATTTCCATGTCTTTGTTTCTGCGTTTCAATAAATACACTTCCCACTTGTGGTCCTAATGGGCTTTGCTGTATATAATGCAGCCTTTTGAAGGTCACTGGAGTTCTTTCCTTTTTTTCTTTTTAACTTGTTCATAAGAAGCATTGAGAAGCAGGTGCAGCTCTTTCAGTGTGGACTCTACAATGTTTCTACACAGCGCAACCAGAAAATGTGTGCCTGCAGGGTAAAACAGAATTATCAGTGTTTCCCCATGAGATTCCTGCACCTTGAGAGGCTACCCTCTTTACAGAACAATTAGCTGCATGGCTGAGCACTGGCAGTAAATGCTTACTTCAATTGTGGCAACTACCAGTCAGAAGAGGTGCATTTAATCTTGAAGGATAGATGTCTCAAGACATCGGCCAGAATTATACAGAGGCATGGGATACATAAGAAGCACTACTGGAGGAGTCTGTGGGAGATAAATATTCCTTCTCCAAAAGGGAGGGAGGGCAGTTAAGTCAATAAAAAGTGATGCTTAACCATCACTCTTGTTGCTCTCTAGGTTTCTGATACGTTTGAAAGTTTAATTGTCCAAAAGGGCAGCAGGGATTGGAGGGAATGGGAACAAAGCTCTGGATAAGCAGCATTCTGTCCTTGTTGCTTTTATAGCAGTTTTTAATAGATGAGAAATTAAGTGTTAATTGCAAAATGCTAGTACATAGCCTGATTTGATATTGTTCATCCAAGGGCATTTATGCCAGCAATAGTTTCTGATATTTAGACATACTATTTGCATTTGGAAAGAGTTGTGGTAAGGTCATGATAGAACCCCAAAGCCTCCCTCTTCCATTTTATCCAATAGTATCACCTCCCAATCATGTAAAACTGTAGCCATCACAAAGAGCAAAGGGGCTAAGATCTGTATGCCATCCCCCATAAGTTGAAAACAATTGTAGCTGGAAGCAATTTTATTTAATTGCTTCATTTTGGTCATCTACACCACACGTCCTCCCATGTCAGTTTGTGTCTTGAGCAGTGGTGGGATTTGATTTTTTTTACTACCGGTTCTGTGGGCATGGCTTGGTGGGCGTGGCTATGTGGTCGGCCAATCAGAGGTGGTATTTGCCGTGATCAGCCAATCAGAGGTGGCATTTGCCGGTTCTCCGAATTATCGCTACCGGTTCTACGGAACCTGTCGGAACTGGCTGAATAGCACCTCTGCTTCACGTAGACTTGATTTCAAAGTTTCTACTTTATAGGAAGTGAATAATATGCTAAGATCCAGGTCTTTATATTGGCACCCTTGGCATATAAAGATCAGGCATAAACACCATCCCTATTACAATTCTTTCATGACAAGACAAGCCCCACTGAAAGAGGCAGAACCCAAATACCCCTAGATTTCACTTGGCAGACCTTATAAGCAATGGAGGTTGATGCTGCTGGCTGGGGTGGAGTGAAGGAAAGGGGACTAAAATTGCCAGATAAAAGCAAAAAAGGTGGGGACATGGCAAACCCTGCAGAGGGGCTGAGCTACAGCAAAATACTTGGTTTGAGGCATGAAGGATTTTTGGACGAATACTGGACCACAGTATCTGTCGCTAGCATTTGCGATGTATTTGTGCTGCAGAAATCACCAGCAAACCTCAGAAAGCATCTGAGATTAGAGCCTTGCACACTTGTATTTCTGGGACTAGGTCTTGCTTTCTTGCAGTCTTTCAAAGTATTAGTTTCCAAAGAGAGCTAAGAAAATTGGGTGAATATTTGAATATTGGGTGAATCTTTGAAACCCTCAGCTGGTCTATCCCATCAAGAAAAGGGTCAAGTCCCAAACAACTCTATAAAAACTACCGTATATAGCCATCCAGAGCCCTGCGACGGTCTGTTTTCCGAGCCAAGGTTTTAGAGAAACGTTTCCAAGACAACTTTGTATGAAAAAGGCTTTGTTGAAAGCATCTGCTGTTGCATATAAAACCTCCTATCTTCAAGCCTATGAAGTCTTCTATTTAAATTCTTGGAGAGCCCCTGCTAATAACACAACGGTGCTTCTGCATCTGCCAAGGACCCATCTAGTCCAGTTTTTAATGCCACCCAGCAACAACCTGACACATACAAGAAACTCACTAGAAGGAAGATACCAATCCTCTTCTCCCGCAGCTAGTGATTTAAGGGATGGTTCCCGTAATTCATGAGGTTACATATAGATATGATTAGCAGTCACCTACAGCCTCCCTCTCCTGTACCCCAAATTGCTGTGTTCCATTTTAAAATTATTTTGGGCAGTGACCATCATATTTTGATGGCCACAATGTTATTACTGAGTCTGCCACCCTGCATTTGATTATTTTAATGAATCACTTTTTAAAGATACTTTAGTTAGAGAATAACTACCCGTGTTTCTCAGAAAATAAGACAAGGTCTTATTTTCTTCTGACCCCTGAAATAAGCACTTGGCCTTAGTTTCGGGGAGGTCTTGTTTTTTTTGAGGTGCAGGAGGATCACCTCCTTGAGGTGCAGGAAGGGCTACCTCCTGTGCTGGCCACGCCTACCCCTCCATTAGGGCTTACTTTTGGGGTAGGGTGTATATTAGCCCCCGCAAAAAAAATTAGGCTTGGGCTTATTTTTGAGGTGGATTGTATTGTTGGAGAAACAGGGTAATTGCCATTTCCATAAGTTTATATACCTTTAAAATATCCACTAATAGCCCCAATTCCCACAATATTTTCTTTAACATATGAGTTTGATTTCCTTTAAAGAAATTTTTTTCCAACTCCACAATATCCAATTTAGGTAAGAGGACTGGAATTATATTCAATATTCACAGCATTTCCATAGATGTATTAGGATCTTATATCAGTAGCTTTATTTTTAATTCCTGTTGTAAAGATTTCAAGCCTGGAATTTGACTTTTATATTCAAGCCACACATAGGGTGGGTATTTTCTTTCAACTATCGACCCCATCTGCCCATTTTTCTGTCCAGTTGCTCCCAGCCCAAAACAACTTATATATAAAAAATGGATTTTTAAAACCACATGTATAATTTGCATGTTTATACTAAACTGCATGGCCACTTCTGAGGCTATTTTGTCCAAAAATCCTTCATGCCTCAAACCAAGTATTTTGCTATAGCCCAGCCCTCTGCAGGGTTTGCCATGTCCCCATCTTTTTTGCTTTTATCTGGAAATTTTAGTAAAGCTTTGCAGACCTGAGCTGATAAATGAACATAGATAGCCTTCTTTATTTCTACCATGTCTGCCTAGGCCTGCCTTTGCCGGGGAACAGCTAGTAATTTAAGCCAGCATTCAAAGACTATAATTCTGTTGCTCAGGATGTAGCAACCGGCATGGAGGAACAGACCAAAGAGGCTCCAACAAAGGAACTGTATTCTGTGGCATGAGGGATTCTCAGCCACCTATTCTAGGGCAGTGAATAGACAGCCTGGCTGTAGAGATCAAAGCCATTCAACTCAAGGACAAAGATCAACATCTGCCAAAGGAAGCAAGAAGCCGTTTCAGAACATGCAGTCCTTACATTTACTGTATGCTTTGTCTGCATTTCTATGTGATCATCTTTGAATTCATACAACTCTTCGTCCAAACTCTGAAGATTGCTTTCCACTTGTGGCATATTAAAACAATCCTGCATTTACCTTCTGGGCCAAGTCAAGATCAGAAGGCACAGGAATTCATTTTGATAACTGTCAGTCTCTAGAGACTGAGAAACAGAAAATTAAACTTTTAACAGGAAAACCACTACATTTCCAGGAACGATCTTAGTGGCTGCTTGAAAATAATTTGGCATCTGATAAAACTGCCCTGAGAATATTGAGTCACCTTTCCTTTGTTTCTTCTTTCAAGAGCGGGGCATCAGAATTTCATTTTACTGTATGCCATTGTGTATATAGGTAAATGACAATGTTATCTTACCATATTACACCTCTTGGCTGGGGGTGAAAAAAATATAATGAACACCAGAAGGCGGTTTATTTCTAAATAAATACGTATAGATGGCCTTGCAATTAAGTCAGGGAAAGAAATCACACGATAAAGATATCTAATATATCAACACAGTGCAATAAAATGGGAATGTTAATATAAATCGGGGAAATATTTACGTAAGGCATCAAGTGGCAGGAAGAACCCTTGGTTGTGCTGCCCTCTGCTGGACCAATTGGATGAAATATGGACTGATGGCTGGTCTGCTTCTTCAGAAACAAGGCCTCTAAATTCAGAGCCCTCAAAGCAAAGGCAGAGACTTAAACAATTATTAAATGTATCTAATACTGTTTAAGTTGGTCCAAAGGGTAGGTGCAGCCAAGTGGAGGCTAAAAGAACCAGAAGGCTCAGCAAAATCCTGGTCAAAATAAATCTTGAAGGATACTTCTCCTTACCCGTGTTCTAATTTTCTACCATTAAGAGTCGAAATGCTGTCAATTCTTCCCCAAAGTTGAGTTCAGCCCAACACTGCATGCTAATACAGTGGAACCTCAGTTCACAAATGCTTCTGTTCACAAACCGGTTCACAACCAAAATATCAGCTAAATGTTTACTGTTTGCAACCAAATCCTCAGTTCACAACCAAACTTCCTGAGGACAAAGAAATCGCTGAGAGAGAAAACACCTGAAAAGAGCGTCCTTCCATTGCGGAGGCGGACTCTGCCGCAAAACAGCAACCTCTCTCTCGCTCAGAATCGACCGACTGAACAGTTTTCTCTGTTGT
>JANHJO010003381.1:117520-127836 GCA_032468235.1 Pseudoxyrhopus heterurus | reverse complement strand
CCATTCAAAGTTACAATGGCACTGAAAAAAGTGACTTATGACCATTTTTCACACTTACGACCATTGCAGCATCCCCATGGTCATGAGAGGCCAGGCGAGGAGAAGCACCCCTTGACGTGAGTGACATCGAGTTGGCTATGGCCACCCAGTCACATGACCACCTAGCCACACCTACTAAGCTATGCACACTAAGCCACGCCCACAGAACCGGTTGTTCAAAAAATTGAAACCCACCCCTGTTCACAGATGCCATGCACTATGTGGGAGAATGAGGGGGAAATAGCAAGACTGTGTCATAGACAAAATAAAGAGTTCTACTGTGGGGACCAAGGTCATCCCAACAGGTGACAGTTGGAGGAGGAACAGAAGTGATAGAGGGAGCCTGCCACCTGCTTTGATTGGACAATGTGACCTGTGACACTTTTGCTCTTTTAATTATATGGTAACCATGGGAAACTTTTAGAGTTGGTTTTCACTAGCTGTGCCAATATGATGTGTCCAATAAGCATGTTCTCTGAGGAACATTCCTGCCTCGGAGTTCTGATTTCTTTGGATGCGTTACTCAAAACGCTGACATACTCCCTAGAATCTCCCAAGGTAAATCTGTTAGGCTAAGAGTACAAAGGGTTTAATCTGACAAGATTCCGTTTCATGTCTGTAAGAAAATAAAGAATTGAATTCTGCATGGATTGTTCTGTGGGAACATTGTTCCAGCACAAGTCCAAAAATGGCCTTCCGCCAGCCAGCCGTTGTTATTCTGGTGGCCTGGGCATTTGAATGTCCCGCGGTGGCAATCACAAGAGGTGGGGGAAGGCCTGGCTGGCAGAGGGGGAAGGCGTGGCTGGTGGCGTGGGCATTTAAATGGCCCTCTGCCAGCCAGCCCTTCCCTCAGCTGTTGTGATTCTGGCGGCCTGGGTGTTCCAAGCGTTCAAGGGGGAAGAGGAGGAGGGGGAAGAGGAGGAGGGGAAGATGATGATGAAGAGGAGGAAGAGGAGTCGGGGGAAGAAGATGATGAAGAGGAGGGAGAAGAAGACAATGAAGAGAAGAAGGAGGGGGAACAAGATGATCAGGAGGAGAAGGGGGAAGAAGACGATGAAAAGGAGTAAGAGGAGGAGGGGAAACAAGATGAGGAGGAGGAGGGAGAAGAAGATTAGGAGAAGGGAGAAGAAGATAAAAAAGAGGAGGAAGAAATGAGGAGGAGGAGGAGGAGGAGGAGGAGCAGGACTCAACAACTTCAGTCACAAATACATAATTTTCACTTCAAATACAGTACTACATTTGCAGAAATAAATACCCGGGCAACTCCGGGTCATCAGCTAGTTAAACATAAAAGCATCCATGTGATACCCTAGGCTAAGAGGAAATAAGATCAGCTAAGTTTGTGGTTTGATATATTATAGGAATCGCATTATTATCTTTGTATCTAATATGAACCATGTTAAGCCGTTTTGCTTCAAGCACAGCATGTTACAAGGACATGCCAATTCTGTTTTTTATTCCACGTTTAGCATTAGCATGTTTTGGGAATGCCTCCAGATAATGTTGATATATTATTCTCAAACTAATAGCAAATATTCCTGAATTCTACATTAATTATGTCATTTCCTACCTCTAACCTTCATTTTTCACAATTAGCCACAACCATATCATGCTAACTGGATACTTTTTTTCTTCTTCAAAAGCATATCAAAGAAAGAAAATTGTTGAAATTGATTTGAATTATATCTAGAGTTTCCAGGACTTTGCCTAGATATGTTGCCTCGCTTGCAGTGTAAACCACTGATCTGAAAGTAAATCTGTGCATTTCTAGACCTTACAGGCAAATCATCCATTTTACCATGAGCAGCGAAGCCACTTTCTTTTGAAATAAATACATGTGTTTTTCCCCTTTAGGAAGAAAAAATGCCTGAATTCACTTGTGGAAAAAAAGAAAATGATATTTGTACAAGAGAGTATAAAAATGGAGAATATTAATACTAAACAATCCAATTTTCTGCATTTGTGTGATTTCTTTGGATAGTTGGGGCTTTTACGTGTGTCCTTGGACTCTGGATGAGGCATTTCAGCCTCCTAGGACAGACAATAGGAAAAACAGTAGAGATTCTTCTAAATTCAGAGATAGACATGATGTGACATTGTTGTAATCCTCAGTCAATATGCTCAGATTTCAACCTTTGGTGCTACAGGATGCGCTCAGGAATTCATTTAATATTAGAAGCTAATCTAAGGATATTTTTAAAAAGATTTCCCACTTTCAGTACCAGACACACAGACACACACACATGCACACACTCCTATGTGCAATTTTGACATGAGAAAGCACTATGCCACCATCATTTTTTGAGATTCTAGTCAACACATCTTCCAATTTATAGATGGCCATTGACTGAGCCTGGAGATCTGAATGCCTGCTGAACCATCTGCCCCCAATTTTGTCTGTTCATCCTATAAGATCTAATAGTGATTCTGTCTATTGGTGTCACCTTATGAGATTCCCTATGAGACTCAAGAAGTGTGCCTACTCTGCTACTTCATCTGTCTTCTGGAACAGTATTCCCGGCAAGACTCGTATAGTTCTGATTCCATTGTTCTTCAAGAGATTTGGCTCTCCTGCTAGAAAGCTGGACCAGGATGTGGTATGACTCCAGCAGTGAGATTCTTTTGTCTTTTTAATTGTTATGGCTCTTTTCCCTGAGCAGGGCCATTTTATCACTATCTTATAATTGATTATATTGTTTTATCTCTCTGTAAACTACCTAGAATACTGGGTGCCAGTAGAAATTAAAATTAGAAAGAAATAAATGGAAAAATGCATTGGAGTCTTATATTACTTTTAAAATATGGATGGACTTTAAAGGTGGTGGATAAATCAAGAAATAAAATGTCCTTGGTAAGCCCCATTTAACTGAATATCAACTGCAGCAGAATCAAGAAGTAACTTCAAGGTGAACAGGACCACAATTATTGGAATGAGTTCTAGGTAATATATTAAGGTTTCTATATACAAGAATCTTGTTGTTGTTTTCAACTTATATGAGGGTACAAAAGAAACTTGAATATCAGTTAATAAATCCATCTAGTGATGTAAATGAAAAGATGGGTTTTCTGGTTAGGATTTTTAAATTCTGTTTTATTCTAAATTTTATTATTGTTCTCTTGAGAGGACTTTTATATGTGTGTATTATTTATTACAGTAATATGTAATTTTTATTGTTGCCTTGTTTTTGTTTTCATGGTTTACATAACTAATATGTAAAGAGAATTATTGTGTAAATAATAATGTTTAGCTTTCTTCTAAGGATAAGATTCTCTTTTGACTCTATAAATTTGTGAGACTGATCGAGATGTCAACTTGTTTTCTTAGGTTCAGTGCTGTTTTATTATCCTCTAACAGTTATGTAATCAGATCTTAGATGAAGAGATCTTATACTGTATACTAGTGAGATAATAGCTAATATAAAGATATTCAAACAACACCGACATCAATATCATCTAAATCAGTAATGGATAATATATACAGGAAATAAAGAAAATGAATCCAGTATTCAAAATCTGACATAGAGCTCATTTCCAGTCTAATAAATGCCGTTGGCTAATGTTTTCCCATTCTGCATAAATTAGAATTTTATTATCGATCTCTGTTCTAAATCCGATCAAATCAGTTGAACTTATCGTAAAGCCGCAGGTCTGTTTTTGGCATTTGGGTGTCCTAAACACCTGCCAGCTGTTTGTCTGCTGAATTGAGGACATCATGTTTTCAATTTCCTTCAATAAAGCTATGAATCTGGCAATTTGCTGGCCCGCTTCAGCTAAACAGAAAGGACAATTTGAGAAAGATCATAGTTCAGGCTCAGTCAGTTGGAAACGATTGAAAACCAAGAACTGGCCGCTATGTTGCCCCCCCTCCCTGCAGTGTGCTGTCACAGTTTGATTGACAAACTGACTTTTTTGAGGTGCCCATGCCCATTTCAGTCAGAGTTTATTGAAGGTGATTTTGATCTTCTCCATGAGGCCACAGCAGTGGCCGTGCCATCTGTCACCTTGATTGCATCGTGGATTCTCTGGAGAGAATGCTATGGCTTCTGATCATTTGCAGATTGTGAGGCTTTTGCCTCCATAAGGACCACATGCACAGAGCCAGATGGTGAACATACACGCTTATTATAAGTCTTTATCTCTGTGCAGGAAGGAAAGGAACCATTAGATCTCCCTCAGGAACTCCGCTACCATCATGCTTCTCTTCGACAAATACAGTCTTCTTCAGCTGTCATCAACCTACCTCAGAAAATTAAACCACCACCACAACAATTCCATCAGCTGAAGCAAGAGAGTAGCAAACCACTCACACAAAGCTGTTCTGCCACCTTACCCACGCACACATATATGTGTATAAACACACTTCATGTTCTTCTTCCTGACTGTCAGCTCAAGGTAGAAGCAAGTTTGTTTGTAAATAGATAGCTTTAATACAGGCTTCTATTAAATGTAAAACTAGATTTTGGGGAAGACATTCTATTTATTAAATTCTATGTTAATCAAAAGCCTTTTTTCCCTACACCAATTGCTATTATGTTCAATATAAGAAATGTGGAGAGGAAAACTTTTAGTTTGTGCCAAATAAAAGGCTCTTCTTCCTTGGCAGTATATGTAAAACATGGCAAATTGTATGAGGGAAGAGTGTTTCGTTGCTAGTAATGAAAACAGAGTACAGTAGTGAAGGAGAGCTGCTGCAAGCTTATCTTCATGTCTCAAACAAGGAATAGAAGCAGGATTATTTGTTTATGGAAGGATTATTATTTGGGGGCAGAATTTGTCTTTGCAAGTCTTGGTAATGAATTGACTTATTGCATCTCAATCTGGCCTGACGAAAATCCACCTCTGTTACACTCTATTGTGGGGTTGAAGGGGGGGGGGGGAGAGTCACAAATATTCTTACTGTGAGCACACAAAATGTAGCTTAAAAAAATTATTGTTGCGAAGCACAATCCTTTACAAGTAATAATGAAGCAGATTTAGCAAGAAAAAGTGATTGCAGTTGGTTGTAGCTTCTATATATGTTCTTGTCAAATTCAATATTACGGTCTTCCTGCTGCACCTGAACTGATGCCAAACAAATATATATTAATTCCTAACCTGTATTAAGTCCTAATCTGCAGATAAGTGCATACTACTGTGCTCATTGTTATTACATCTTAGCTCTCCAAACCACCCTCCTTTCAAAAAGGAGCTGACAAAAAAAAATTCAGTATGTGCATGTGAGGGCTTTGCCAAGCCTGGAATGTCTTTCAGGGTAGAAGTCTGGCCTTCATCCAATTTCAAGCATCTTCTCTAAAACACATTGCGGTTATTATTTTTCGTCTTATTTCTCAAATATGGCTCTTTCTTAAAACTGGCTAAGAGAAGATTTTCCCTGCTTATGAATATCTGTAAATAATGATCAGAATAATCTCAAATTCGGATATCAAGTTCAGGGAGCGAAAAAAAATACAAATGCATCATTTCCAACAGGAAGTCTATTTAATTTTTCTTTTCACTGTATTTCCTGGGCAATATTGTAGTCTAACTAAAATTGTAACCTACTATTTACCAAGAGTTAACATTAATGCAGGGGTCTGTGGCTTTCACTAATGGCTATGTTAGAGCCACATTTATTACTCTTAATCCATGTAATTCATGTATTTAATTAAATTAATTAATGTTAAATGTAGATTTTGTTTTAATTAATTTAATTTTAACTGTTAAAGTATATATAGTAATCTCTCAATTATTTCTCATGTTTAAAATAAATTAAGTATGTGGGGTTTTTTTTAAAAAAGAAATAAATTATATGCTTAATCTCCCTTGTATACATACATAATTCTCATATCCAGAGGATAAAGCAGAACAAATCAAAGAAAGAAAGGCATGTTATTATGTGGCTAGAGATGAATAAAATCTATGGGGGACATGGGGGGGGAGCAGATGTGAAATCTCCCATGAGCCGTATTTAGACCAAAAGCAATATATATTCTATACTAAAAGCTAGTAATTCTCCTAAAAGGAATTTCAAAACATGATATAACATTAAACAATATAAATTATGGTGTTCATTCACCTTAAATTACTTACTTTACTTAGTATGACTTATATGCTATTCTAATCAAAATTAACCCTGAGGGCCTATGCTTCTCAATATAGTAATTTAGAACCCCAAATAACAAAATTTCATTTCATTCTAGCCATTGTCTGTCCATTGCAGAATGAAGGCCTCTTCCACATGCCATGGATTAAAACTCAAGTAATGATTCTCTAAAAACTCTTTCTCCATTTACCAATCATATTCTCTTTCCCCCATGCATCCACATTAGCTACTCATCATAAGGACCAATCAGTATGCAGTAGCATTAACTTCAATGACACGTCCTTGATGGTATTTAATTTAACCCATTCCACACACATAACAGATAAGGCATTCTGCCAAGAAGAGCCCACAGTGCCAACTGAAGAACAACCAATGCCATAGCTCAGGTTATATATGATGAATAATGCATTTCAATACTGTCCTTTGGCAGAGGGTTGAATCTCCTGATTATCCTAAACAGATGGCAGCAGAGCAGTGCTTTTGCTAGGAAAACATCCAGTACCATACAGAGAAAGGAGGAGCATAATTACAGCCAGAATAGCCAAGCTGCTTATATAGAATAACCCAGAATCTGAAAAAAAGCTTGCATGCAGAATCCATATGTTTCCAAAGTAAAGGACCAAGTTCACTGGGAGACCAAGGTTGATTTTTTTTTCTTAGCCTGAAATTATCTCCTACAGGAAAAAAGAAAACTTGCTATTTGGCAATAATAATTGATGGAAGATGACAGATAACAGAAATAGACCCAACTGTGGTCTCATTCAAGCCTGTCTATATCAACTCTTCCTATTTTGCTTTATCTCATTTTGATATATCTTGCTTCTGCGTGTAAATATGTTGGCTATTTTTTAGTCATCAGATCTAACCATTCTCCTTTATTTCATGGTGTTCTACTCTGTATTCATCACATTTAGCAGTAACTATCTGGTTCTGGAGAGGAATCACCTCTCCAAAGACAGCATCTTTGCTAAGGTTAGGCAACCTAAAGTTTTGGATTTCAGCCTCAGCCACCAAGATTAACAGCAAAGGACCTTGGGAATCGCAATTAAAAACACCTTCAGATCACTAGGTGACCTTCACCAGATATGGATTCTAGATCTCACAGAACTACATATTTATAGTTCTTCTTTTTGTGCATCCCCTTGTAACCCTCATTAAAACATGGAGATATTACCGTGTCAGTGAGAAAGTCAGTTCTAAAAGGAACCTGGAGAATGTGGATATCTATTAACCTGTATTTTGTTGTTCATAGAATCTGTTCTTCCCATTATTGGTCTGCTACATTAGCATCATTATATTAAATTAAAATCAAATGCTATTTTGAGCACGTCATAATTACTTTTTCCTTTGCCAAATCTATTCTGCATTGAGGAATGTGCTAATGCAAATATTTAGAGGGAGAATGTTCGTCTTTCTAAACAGCTGTGTCACAATCCTGACTTAAGGCAGCTCCAGGCCTCAGTTTTTGCTAAGTATCATATGATTTCTGATTCAGGTTTGGTATTTTTTCAAACATAGTAGCAATCTTTTCTTTCCAATGCTCAACTCTACTGAATGAGTGGGTGGGGTTTTCCCCTATTTTCAAAATCTGTCACTTCATCTTAGATCCTAGGTTTATCCACCTTAAACAAATCTTTCAAGAAGAAAAGTGGCTTGAATATCCTACATTTCCCCAAGTTTAGTTATTTTTTTCCCAGCAATGGCTATATTACACAGCATGAAGGAAGGGCATGGATATTAGTTAGTGCCAGCACTTAATTTTTATAGAGATGAAACAATTAATGTATGGCAAGGATGTATGGCAACTCTTGGGAGGGCACTGATTTTGTTTCCCTTTTTCTAGTAATTCCAAGGTCATTTTCAAGCTCTTCTTTGAGGAACTGAATAGTGAAAACAGTCAGTATGGGAATTCTCTCATATTATAATCTTGCAATCAACAATTTTAAATCATTTTCATACAACTATACAATTATAATGTAAGTCATTTTTACATAATACTAAGTATCCCCCAATATAACTTTAGACTTAAGTAAAGAACCAGTTTGGTGTGGTTGTTAAAGCATCTATATCTATAAAACAGAGCGTGTGTGTGTATGTTTGTGGGTATGTCCCAAATAGGCTCCTCCACCCCTGCACCAATCTGGCCCAAACTTTCCAGGCACTGGGGGGGGGGGGTCACGAATGCCGTCAGCCCTTCTTTGCCCCCCAAAAGACTGCTGAATTCAACACCTCCCCACCAACAGTGTACTGCACATGTGCAAAGGCCTCTGCAGCCACCAAGACAGCAATGGCCAATCCAGCCAATAGTAGCAAGGCATGCAAATCGGAGGCTCTCCAGCTAATAGAGACAAGGCATGCAAATCGGGCAAAGAATGCTGGGAATTGTAGGCTGCAGCATTCCCTGCTCAAGGCATAAATACCTAGGCAATGCCAGGTTATGGGCTAGTTAGGCTATAAACCCAAACACTGTGAGTTGTAGTAGCCCTTAGGCACAGATTAAGAAAACTTTTCTCTCAGGCTAAGAGACCATGGCAAACCACTTTGGAAAAACCTTGCCAAGAAAACTGCAGGGACTTTGATCAGAGACAATGAAAGGAGAGAAAAAAAGAACTATGAATTTCTGCCCATTAAATTCTCTATTTTATTTGAAATAGAGAAAACTAGGTTGCTATTCATAATTGTTTGCTTACGTGCCAGAGAGGTAAGAGAATATCTTCCATAGGATCCAAGAGAAGCACATAAGATTTTTAAAAATTCTAATTGCATATCTTTTGTTTAACAAAGAAATAAAATATTCATGTTTAGATACCATAAATGCATATTATTTTATTGTCGTACATCTTCAATACTAAAACTGTCAAATGTTTACAAACACTTGTAAACATGTAAACACAGTTTTAAATATTAATCCTTCTGGAATCAAGTTGGTTTAAAAGTGCTTATTTTCAGAAATACAGATTTTGAAAGGAAAATGGTTTAGAAAGGGGTAGTCTTAGAAGTATATAGACAGATGTATGCAGACACACACATGTAGATTTTCCTGCAGCTTTTAAAAAAAAACTACAACCAAATACAAAACAAATCCTGATGAGTACCGTAAATCATGAATGTAACAGTGTGCTTCTGACTAAGGGGATCCTAGAACTACAGTTCAATAGGTCGTATTTGAATATTTGGATGATTTTTGTTAAAAAGAAGACCAAAGTTATACCAAAATGCAGACAAGTTAAACAATAAAGTATAATGTCTGGTTAAATTTTGTGAATAAAACAAGATGCAAAATATTGAATACAGTTGCACTACACTGTATTTCCCTTTTGTTTGTTCTCCTGCTCTTTCCAAAACAACATAGTTTTGTATGTTGTTTGTATGTACAAACAACAGTTTGTATGGCAAAAGTCTAAGGACTCAGCAATTCATATGATATATTGTAATTCTAGCCCTTCTTTATATTAATACCAGAAGTATAGGCCATCTCAGGTGAAAATGCAATCCATAATTCTATTTTGTGCAATCACAAAAGAACATGAAACCCCAATTTGCATGGGGCCTGAATAGAAACCAGAAATATGTCAAGGAAGGGAGGACAGGAGGATTCAGCATGTATATATTAGTACAAACAAGCAGTAATTGCTAATGTGTTGGGATCATTTTTGCATCAGCTGGTCTGTCCCGAACCCTCTTTCAAATTAGGCTACCATGTGGCTATCAAGTATCCCCTCTTGTAACCAGAATTATATACTGTGCTCAATCAGATTAATCTGATTAAGATAGTGAGTGACTAATCCGTTAAGCTCCACATGAGTGGTGTTATGCCTGCTGAGCATCAGATTTGAAGCTAGTAATCAGCTAAGAAAAACGTTCAAAGTTAAGCAAAAAAACCCCACCCTTTTTCATAGTTACCCTTGAATGTGCCTTTGTCTTGTGACCTTTGTAGTTAAAAATTGAAATTAGAACCTTCATAAAAATAAGAATAAATCAACTGTGATGACAGTCCAGCTTTCATAAGGATACCAATCACCAAGGACCCGTTAGCACTTTTCTTTGTTTGAATGCTTAATTAATAAATTAACAGCTTTGGAGGTTTTTTATTCCCATTCCAACAAGTCAATAGAAAGTGAATAGTTTAACATCTGTAATTTAAAAAAAAAATCTGACCAGTGCTTGCAACTGGAGCAAATCTTTGATTTCCATT
>JANHJO010003381.1:95937-107384 GCA_032468235.1 Pseudoxyrhopus heterurus | reverse complement strand
TGCTCTTTCCTTTTTTTTAAAAAAAAAAACCTCGTCCCATCCTTTGGTTTCAGCCTGGTTGCTCTGCTTTTGTCTTCCTGATGTTTCTGGCAATGCTTGATTTCTGCACTGTCAAACTTTGGTTCTGACCCAGCATCTTAGGTCCACTCTTCAAACTCTGCATGTGGAATACATTTATTTGTAAAGGAACTTCAATGTATATGTCATTGCATGTTGGTAGTCCCAAAGGTGCTTTTCTTCAAGCTACTGAGCTGAAGAAGCTTCTTGGATGAGAAGCAAAATGTCTTTGATCAGAAAGTCCAGTTGCCTCTTGAAAAAGCACCTTTGGGACAACCATGACCTGGGTGACTGAGAATCTCCATAGACATGCATGATAGTAGATTACTTGTCTGTAGGATAGCCTTGATCACTCATAGTGTCTACTTGCAAAGAAATATTATTCCTGGAATTCTTTTGCAAGCAATATGTCCTAGTGTGTGAATATCAGAGGAGCAAAGTATGATATGTATGTAGAGTTCAAAATGCAGCTTTCTCCTGTTCCAACATGGTGCTGCAGTTTATGTGAACGACAGTATGATTGTCCTTTGAATACAAGAGAAGCTGACTTGTCTCATATTCTAAACAACATTTAATCCAGTTCGAGACGTTGTGCCAATATTGCCACTTTGCTATTACCATACTGGTATACTAATGCATATTCAATATGTTAGTATGCCTTTGAATTTCCCCAGCAAAAGGGAATTTAGTACAAAGTTGAGCCATATCCACTAGAGTTAACTCGAGAATAAGATATGCCCATTGGACATACAACAATGTCAACTTATTATAAAGAAAGGAAACTTGTTTTAATTATAAATTCACTGTCTTAATATACAATCATACCCAAGCAATTTACTTTGTTACTTCTTAAACAAGTCATTTTATACAAATTATGCTCTCCAAGTTATTAACCTAGAAAAAAGGCTGATTGTTTAGCTGTCAAATTCTGCTATTGTACTATATGAGTTTAGGAGAGACAAATTATGGGCATAAGGAAAAGAGAATCATGTCTTATAAAATTTATAGCTGCCTTGATTGAAGCCCTCGTTAGAACCCAAACACTTGTTCACTGTTGCTTTTTATTGATAGTATTTTGTATAAATACGTTAAATTGTTTGGGTCGATGTATGCATTTATATGGGGATTTTGTTGCGGTGGTTACAATGAGATATAATGGCTTTTCAGTGTACCATAAGCACAGTTGTGACCACAGGCTCACTTGTGTCATTTTGTGTGCCGTAATGAAGCCTGACGAGTGGTCTGCTGCTTGCAGATAGCCGGCTGTTGTCCTAAAAATGTAAACCATTGCCTCAGGCCATGGAATCAAGAATAGCAAAGGATAGTGGTACAGGCAGGGCTCCCCATGGCTTGTCCTCACTTTAGCACACTAGAACTGGAATGCACATGCCTCGTACATAAGGATGCTTGCTGCAAAGTGAGCAAAGCAATTACAAGAGAGCCAATTTGGAAAAAAATTGAATAATGCTGACATGTACAGTAAGATTTTTTTTCTGATAGCCATGTTCCTCTTCCCCTTCCCCTACCAAAGGATGTAGAAAGGTACTTTATTAATTTTGTTTATTGATTCACTTTGGAATCACTTTGGATTTTGTTTATTGATTCACTTTGGAATAGGCAGAGCTTCTTTTATAACAATCAAAAATCTATCTATATAATCTATCTGTTTTTCTGTCATTTGTCTTATCATTTATCTATAATCTTTTACACTGTAATACAAATAGTTGGCCTGATTTACAATTGACTTTTATATATTATATTGATTCACTTTGGAATAGGCAGAGCTTCATTTATAACAAACAAAATCTATCTATATAATTGACTTTTATATATTATATTGATTCACTTTGGAATAGGCAGAGCTTCATTTATAATTATATCTGTTTTTCTGTCATTTGTCTATCATTTATCTATAATCTTTTACATTGTAATACAAATAGTTGGCCTGATTTACAATTGACTTTTATATATTATATTAATATTTGTTAGACCTGCAAGAAGCACACCAAAAGTACTAGTCCTATCTTTATTATATGGTTACATTAACAGAATCTTGTAAGTTTCCTCCCTCCTTTCCTTTTACTCTCTTGACAACTAGGGAGGGTCCCTCCTAAAATATTTTCTACTTTAGTCTCTTTCTATGGGCTGAGATATCTTTTATAATTGTTTGTCCAGTCTGAAGCTGTCCTTCCTGCTTCCTAAGGTTAGTTCTCAAATATCATTACAAGATATCATTAAATCATTGCCTGGCCTAAAAAGCTGTAGCAGTAGAAAGCTAGGCTGGTTCGAGAGGTTAGATTAAACTGTTTAATTTAAAAGATCGCTTGAACTCTTGTTTCATTGATCCAAGCCCAACATCTTAAGTACAATAGTACATTAGTACCTAGTGTATTTCCTGTCTGGCAGGAAATAGAAGAGGGTTGAACTGTTATTCTTGATCATGAAGTTCTTTTGGTTCCTTGTGCCTAATACTTTATGAACTACTGATCACAAGCTTAACTGTCTAGACAGATAACTTCATGTCCCTCCTTTATTGACCAGTCGCCCTGCATTTTGCTTATAATATTACTGTTTTAAGGCCAGTTCCTTCAGCCTTTCTTCCTAAGTACATGCTCAGAGCAAATGCAGCTGAATTCTTCTCCCAGTAGGATGAAGAGTTTGCATATCCCTATGATATATCTACTGTAAATAAATTCCCCTGTGTTATAGTTAGAAATTCTGCTCCACTAATCCTTGCTCAGATTAGATTCCTACTCTCAGGAAACTGATATGTAGAGATAAAATGTTTCAATTTCCAACAGGGTTTTTAAATCTGGAGTCACGTCTACTGTCTGTAAACCATATAACTCATAAAGGATATCATGTAAAATTTAAAGATAATAATTGCTATGTGACTGAGAATGGAATATTACTTATGAAAGACTTCTTCCAGAAAATTAGATTATCAAATTAAACTGTGTAGAAGAGAAAACAAGGGCAGTAAAGAATTGCAACCACAAAAATTGTGTAACCAAATGGCACCAGTGATTGGGATAGAGTCTCAGATGCTGCTTGTAAATTGGAAGTTTTAAATAAAAAAATTAAAATCATGACCATGTACAAATGCATAAGTCCAGGTGTTCAAGTTATATGGGCAAACAAAACTCAGACAGTTGTGACCCAATCAGCTATTGAAAAAGTGCATGCATCTGTAGAACAAGTGATGACGCAAGACTGTGTGTCTACATACATTTTTAATGGATTTTGTAACAGATGAGCCCTAGCCAACAATCCTATGTGAGGACAATAAAAAATATATTTAACTCTCCCATGTAGAAAATTAGACCCAAAACGAAGTACAAAGACATCAACACTTCAATCAACAAACCAACCAACCAATCAGAATAGAAGTGGAAGGGGCCTTGGACAAGATTGTTAAGAACAAAGGCAATGAGATCTGCCTCACAGAAGCCCTTTATATCACTTCATAGCTTCACCCAGCTGTTCCATTGACCAGCACATATTGTGCATCCACAAAAGTCCTTCCAGCACATCCAAAAGCCATCTGGAAGACTATGAAAAGATTCCTGTACCTTTGCAGAGGTGTCTTATAAGCACTAGAAGCAAAAACCCCAGAAGTAATATAGCATTTCCCTTTTAGAACTATGGAGGGAGCACATTGCTTTATAAAGGTTGCTTTGCATGGAACTTTACTGAAGTGAAAAATTTTGCATAGTCCTA
The DNA here is from genome assembly GCA_032468235.1 of Pseudoxyrhopus heterurus. Classification (NCBI taxonomy): domain Eukaryota; kingdom Metazoa; phylum Chordata; class Lepidosauria; order Squamata; genus Pseudoxyrhopus; species Pseudoxyrhopus heterurus. The sequence goes on along the minus strand of JANHJO010003381.1, from coordinate 103,607 downwards.
AGAATAATGATTTGTCTTTGACCTGCCTGTTCATATGTATCAAAGCAGCCATTTTGAAACTTCATGGAACATGTTTTCAAAATTTCAAACATCTCCACCCTTATATTTTGAGAATTCATTTAAGGGTATACATAAAACATCCTGAATTAATAAATATATATGATCACATCACTAAACATAATACTTATGAATGCTTATCTCAGAAAATATATATTCCAAGAAGACACAATTGCCGTAGCATTGCTACAATTTGGACTGCAAGTACTTGCTCATACAAATTAACAAAGAAAGCAATTCTTTTGCGACACACACACACTTTTCTTTAGATGAAGAAAAATACAACATGGGCAGATATTTTACATGAAGGCATTTATTTTTCTGTAAGAAATACCTGAGGGAACTTAGCCACGTAAATTGTATGTACTTGTACCAAATGTTTCCAACACTCCTGGGGTTACTGTTGATTAAGCAAATCCTGCCAAGTCTATCAACTATCTTCCTTAAAACCATAAATATAAAGTAAATACCTAAAAAGTAGTTACTGCATTACTAATGCAATGTTTTAAAACAAAGCATTTTATATAATACTATATAATATATTATGAATAGGAAACATAAGTCAGGAGAAAGATTTTGAAGACTTAAGTAACTGATCCAGCTGGTGAAAACATATTAAAGTATAATCATACTATTCTTGAAAACATGAATTACATTTAATCCTAGATTTAAAAGAATATTATTAGATTTTAGTCAAATCAGTGTTTCTTAGTTTGCCATCTGGAACATTAAAAATGACCTATCACACTGGCCTGTTAGGAAAGATGAGAAGTAAAAAATCAAAGCTTCCTTAAAAGCGTTATCCTAAATCTAAAGGCATAATCTGGCAATATAGGTAGTGCTTGATTTATGACCACAATTGAGACCAAAATTTCAACTGCTAAGTAAGACAGTTGGTAGATGAGTTTTATCCTCTTTTACAATCTTTCTTCTACAGTTGTAAGTGAAACACTGCAGTTCTTAAGTTAGTACCATGATTATTAAGTGAATCTGGCTTCCCCATCACCTTTTGCTGCCACAAGGTTGCAAAAGATGATCACGACCCTGGAAAACTGCAACCATCATAAATACATGCCAGTTGCCAAGCATCTGAACTTTGTTTAGATGACCATGAGGATGCTGCAATGATCGTAAGTATGAAAAATGGTCATAAGTCATTTTTTGTGCCATTTTGAATGGTCACTAAATGAATGGTTGTAAGCCAAGGACTACTTGTATCTGGATTTCCTCCCTCTATTCACTTTTATCCAGTTGGAAAAACTACCTACAACCATTATCTCTCTGATCTGATGATTGAAACAAATAATCAATTTTTCTCACATCTTCACACAAGAAAATGAATTTTCCCTTCTTAAGTGGATGTTATACAGTACCTAGACCTTGAGTCTTATGTGGACTCATGCAATAGAAATAATTGGACTTCCAAAGTTTCCTAAGAATTGTCTCCCATTGTATGATTCTATTGATGAAGAGCCTTCTCAGGCAATATTCTCTGCCTGGCTCCCAAAGAGGTAATTCTACTCCCTGAAACTCCAGTCGTCTTTATTCTGTCATAGCCAAAAGTAACCAGAGTTAGGCATATGCATAAGCATGTTACACTGCAGTCCTTGTAATATTTAATAGGTGATTTACAGTCCTCTCTAAGCAGTTTACAGAGTCGGCATATTGCTCCAAACAACCTCGGAAGGATGGAAGGCTGAGTCAACTTTGAGCCGGTCAAGATCGAAAGAATTGAACTCCTGAATTAGTCTGCAATACTGCATTTTAACACTACAACACCACAGCTCTTACACCACGGTAGGTGTAGCTATAGGGCCTGGTTATCCATAGGATTCCATATCTCCAATCGTTTTAGGCACAGTGGATATGCTCTAATTCCCCTCAATTAAACCTTGTCATCTTGCGGGACCAAAGAAATATGCCTTCTCTGTCACTGCTTCTGTTTCCAAGCCTTGGTTAGTATGTTATGGAGGTTATTTATTTTGGGCTATCATATTTTGCTGTCGAGTCTTTAACTGTTTTAATTGTGTATTTGAATCTTATAAGCCATCCAGATTCTTTTGGAATGAGTGGCCTTAATCAATTTCATCACTTGTGAAGGAATTGATAGGGGGGCAAAAATGCCAAATCCAGTCTGAACATCTGGCTGACTGTGCAATGAACCATAATAAAATAAACAACATACCCACTAATATCAATAATAAAATAATGGGGAGTATTTATTCATGTATTTTTTTTACAGCTGCCCAATTCAACAAATTGTTTTATAATTCTAAAATTATAAAACAATTAAAACAATTTTAAAAACATGAAAACAATAAGAACATCCACAAAATAAATAAATATAAATAGCAGCCATGATGAGTCAACTAACAGTAAAGTCAAGTAAGAGGGCCCTTAATACATTCTGAGCCCCACACCTGAGTACATAGCCAAGTTTTTAAAGCTTCCTGAAAAGGCAACAGTATTGAGGTCATTCTAATCACCAAGGGGAGAATATTCCATAAGTCAGTGGGTACAACAGAAAAAGCCTGTTTAGCTCTAGTCATCTTTCTGCAAGACTATATAATCTGGCTTGGGTCCCAGTTACTTAAGAAATGGTCTCTCCCAAATGGGATTGGCCTGTCTCACCCGCACCAGCACAATGGAATGCTATAGATCCTGTCAGTCAAGGAATTCTGGCTGGTAGGGTGCAGGAGAAGGGCCTTTTCTACATGGCTCCCATTTTCTGGAGCATTGTGCTTCTGCCTCCTCCATTTTGGCCTTCCAAAAGAGCCTAAAGACCTGACTCTGCCAACTGGCCTGGGACCCCAATGGGAGTATGTCATTCTGGAAGTGGTTAATAAATTAGAATAAGATCTTATCTCTTGCCTGTATGCATTTAGCTCCCTTCCTTCCCTTCTTCTCAATTTCAACTCAATTATTTATTGAGTTGAATATTTATAGTTTTAATGTATTATCTTGTAGTTCCTTTTTATGATTGTAAGCTACCTACAGTTGCCTCTAGATGAAATGGGCAGTATATAAGACAGACAGACAGATGATAGATAGATAAAATATAAAGCTTCTATCAGTTCCAGATCAATGCTAGAGGAATACAATAAATCTAATAAGTCTAATAACCCTTCTAATTCTAAAGTGTTATTAGCCCTGAATTTCAATTGCCTATAGACAGCAACACCATGAAGTATAATGTCTTATTTTTGTGTGGATCCATTCACACTAAGGTTTAAGAACCAAGGCACATCTGTTGATAAATCAGTGTCCCTATCAAAAAAAAAGCCCATAACAAGTTGCATAAAGAAATAACAACAATAACAATTCAGATACTTCTTTCAGCAATCTTCCAGCAATAAGAAATATGTTTACTTGACACTTTTGTTAATACTTTACTTTTTCAGAAATATTGAATAAGCAGGGCATATATTCCTGGCACACTTCATTTTAAATCAGAGATAAATTGTAACTTTGACTTCTCAATAAGTTTATTATCTCCCAGTACACTCTCTCGCACACACACTCTTTCTCTCTCTTTCTCTTTCTCTCTCTCTCTCTCTGGTCCATATTTTCATTTCAGCTGGGCTGAGTGGGAGAACGAACTCTAAGGGAGGTCTTAGCAGATGGTTGTCACAAACTGCATACGGCAATTGAGAATTAGTGTGCAAGCATATGCAACCTGGTATAGTATGAAACATTCCAGCATATGAGCACTGAAAGAAGCCAGACTTGTGCAGAATTTTTCTACCAGTAACATTCTAACATAGCTTCCTTTTCTTCTTTTACCCATCTATGTTTATGCATTTTGATTTCAGCCATGATGAAAGCAAACAAAAACTATATAATGGATCTTAAAATTTTAAATATAAAGATAAAAACCACATGGAATACATCCTATGGGAGACAGATAGTCAACTTTACATCTTGCTTTCTCATTCCTAGTTTAGAAATGTAACTGTAGAGATATTACCAGTACTTACAAGTAAAAACCGCCTGTGGGGATTCCTAAAGAGAAAATGGGAAACAAACAAAGATGGATCCTTTGGCCCTGCCTCTCCACTTCAGTCTCTCTGTTTTTAACAGGGAAAATCTGCAGTAAGGCTTGAAACGGTATGTCCATACAAGTGAGAATCCTGTGCAAGCAACTTGTATAAAGAATCAATTCTCAAATCCTAAATCAGGTTGAAATTTCCCACTTTTTTTTTCATTTTCCCACAGGTATGTCATCTGGAAAGCTTATAAAAGTTGGATCTTCCTTCTTCGTATCTGCTTCAGTCATCTTATATAATGGACAAGATGTGTAATACTTTTTTCCAGGCAGGTAAAATCCAGATGGAAGGCATTGCTTGCTCTTACATTCTGTTTATGCTTGTCAGTAATTCCTCATAATTTCTCATTGTGTCCTCCAAAGAGCTGAGACTGCATCAAAGGAAGGTACCTTCATGGCATCTCCCACTGTTTCTTGACCTTTGTGCTTTCCCTTTCCCCAGGATCTCAGGGGAGTGGGGATCAAAGAGAACAAGGAGAAAGTCTAAACATTGGCATACAAGGCAAGGCAGAATTACATACTGGTCGACCAAAATACAAATCAACTCAAAACTGCAGGAGTCCACCAACATGCACATAAATCATTTATAATGATAATCCAAGACTAGGTCCAAATCTCATTAAAGTATATGAATCCTTAATCTATTTTGGCAAAAGAGAGCCAATACACATTTTTTCTTTTTATCATAAATTACAGTTCTGTGGCACTGTGCAAATATTACCAAGCTGTAAGACAGCTGTGCTCCATTAAAATGTGTAATGGTCGCTGATTTCTTACAGCACATGGTCATCAGGCTGAATCTACAGCCAGTAATTAGGAAGATGAAATGTTTAATTGTGCCTTAATTTTGATAAAATTTATCTGTCACACATCCCGTAGTTGAGCATTATGCTCACAAATCAATGTCATCAGGCCTGAGCACCAGACTCTTGTTCCTGACAGATTCATTTGAATATCAAACCACACACAAGCAGGAACTGGAGGAGAGAATATACAAAAGAAACCCCAAAGCAGCCACACACACAAAAATAAAAATAAAATTAACAAGGCCCACCTCACCACCTTTTTAAAAGCAGGAAGGATCAAAATCAAACTGCTGTTGATAGTCTGCCTTTTTAAAGAGATGGCTTCTTGTTTGAGTTCCAAACACCATATTTTTCTGGGCCCCGCCCCCTCTTTTCCTTTTTTAACTTAACACAATTTTTCAATCTGCAGGGTTGTTTCCCTCCCAGACCACCTCCGTTCTATTTTCTGCATTTGTTGCTCGGCTGCAGACTCAACCAAGGCTAAGCCAGAGTCCATTGTGTGCACCAGAAGTGATCGTTTACTTCCCTGCTGGCAATGGCATCAGCCAGCCTTCCAGCAGTTGCTCATGCGCAGATTAGTCTGAGCCTGAATCATTTTATTACAACTGTTGTTATTGGGGAGGGTGAGTTGTGCTGAGCCTGTGTGCGATATGGCAGAGGGCAGTTTCAAACACGCCTGCTGCAATTACAAAGCTGTCTGTTTTTTATTTCATACTGAAGCTCCAGCCATTCAGATTAAGATGACATAGCAGTAACTCAGCAGGTTACATGGGAGAGAGCTTTCTTTCTGACCCAGAATTTATACCGTTGAATTGTTTCTATTAACACAAATAATCTTGGCATTTTTTCTGGTTCTGCACAAAGCAAATAGCTAGATCGTTTCTGTCGCCTCATGTACAAGAACTGTTCCCTGCAGTGTATTTGTTTAGGGATAATTCTTTTCTGGAGAATTCTGTTTTCTGCACCTACAGGCAGGATTAAACACAAATATTGTTACCTTCATAGGCTGCTTTTTACAACCATCTCCCCTTCTATTTTTTTTATCCCCTTCTACACTCATTGAGGAATCTGGGAAATGTAGTTCAAAAAAATTATCAATTTGCTTTTGTATTAAGGTCCTTTAGTATTCATATAGCATCTTTTTCCATAACTGATGGGAAATATAGTTGAAATGATTACTATTTTCATCTTGTATCATACTTTTCAACAAGTTGATGCCAAAATTCTTTTAACACTGGTACTCCCATTATTTTAAGAAATCTGTTGAAACTTGGGATAATCTAGAAATGCCTTTGGTTCATATTCTAATGGGATATGATCTAAATTTACACTTTAAGATATGAACTTTATTATATACAGTATGTCAATTTTTGGAATTCAGTTAGAAAAGAATGTTTGTAGCTTAGGGTTGTAATGAGGGGTCTTTGTTGCTCTCTGGGCTTTATTATTTTCTTGCAGACATTTCATTACTCAAACTTTTGAGTAATGAAATGTCTGCAAGAAAATAATAAAGCCCAGAGAGCAACAAGGACCCCTCAAATTCACAAATTCTTTAAATTTTGCAATACAGTTCTCTCATTATAAAAAAATCAGAAAATTAACATAAACATGTATATAACTTGAAAAACTATTACAATAGGTATAAAAGTTCCTAAACTTTTAGACAAATAGGCAAAATAAAATAAAATTATTTGGAGAAATGCTGACAGAAAATGCACCCTTTTAGTAAAAGCATTATAAAAAAGCTTATACTGACATAAAATATGACATTTCAAAATAATAAACAAAAAATAAAAATTGATAGGTAACCTTTCCCTATCAGAAATATCTGTTTCATTATTTTCTCCTTTATTATTGTCAGAAGGATCAGATACCTTATTTCCTACAATTGTGCCAAAACTGGTACAACACACCAGATGATTAGTGGAGGTCCAAGAAAATATATTTATCCAACCCAAAGTTGTAAAGTGACATTGGATGCTGGCTTAATATACTGTTTCCAGCATCCCTTTTTTGTAGATTTTTTAGATTTGGCCAATCATTATGAATGGAACGAATGCAATAGCTTATTACAAATAGATGTTTCCTTATCTGGAGTTAGAACAGATGCCTCCTTATTTATAGTTAAACAGATGTCTCCTTATCTTAGAATTAAAGCAGATGTCTCCTTAAATGGGCATTTTATCATATATATATATATATATATATATTCTATACATAAATATATGTCTTTTTTTACATGGGTTTTGCTAGCGATGTGTTCACTTGTTTATAATGGCAGTAAACAGATTTTATAAAATGACATTACTACTGCGTATATAATTTTTCATCATTTTACAATTTAAACTTATGATAAACATAAGGAAAATATTCCAACATTACAAACCAGTTCAGTTATTTAATTTAAAAGAAGGAACAAAATATGGGGAAAAAAATCAGTAATATCTTTGTCTGCCCAAATTGGAAATAGGAATGAATAGATAAATAAGTAATAATTAACAATAATGCTAAACATGAATCAAAAGCAAAAAGCAGCAAAAGCTATTTTAAAAAGCAGATTAGCTCTTAAAACTTTTCAGTTTTTCTATTATGGAAATAAGATAGCAATAGCAATAGCATTAGATTTATATACCGCCTATCAGTGCTTTTTACAGCTCTCTCAAAGCGGTTTACAGAATCAGCCTCTTGTCCCCAACAATCTGGGTTCTCATTTTACCGACCTCAGAAGGATGGAAGGCTGAGTCAACCTTGGAGCTGGTGGG
>JANHJO010003380.1:39678-54553 GCA_032468235.1 Pseudoxyrhopus heterurus | reverse complement strand
GCTAAATTGATGCCTGCGCAGGCGCACTGCGCAGGCATCAATTTAGGCTTGAAAACCGGCTGATTTAGGCCCGAAAACGGGCCGATTTGGGCCTGAAAATCTGCCCGTTTTTGGGCTTAAATCGGCCCATTTTCAAGCCTAAATTGATGCCTGCGCAGTGCGTCTGTGCAGGCATCAATTTAGCCCCGAAAATTAGTTGACTCGAGTATAAGCCGAGGGTGGTTTTTTCAGCCCTTTTTGAGGCCTGAAAAACTCGGCTTATACTCGAGTATATACGGTAATAGCAAAATTATTGTTTTTGAAATGTATTAAAATGTCAGCATGTGTCCACAAGGATATATCTTCAATACTGGCAAGGCCCTGGCACCATTACTAAGCTGCTTAAATCTGCCACTCTTCTGAGCTAAAATCAATACAAATCAAACACAAACCTGCTGCAAATCCATCAAATATTCTATTTTTCCGTAACACCGGATGACTATTTGTGCTGATAAGAACTCCAGCTTGTGCATTCCTGAAGATATCATTTTCTTCAAGAAGGCCTAACATAAAAACAAGAACATTAATTTCAGTCTGAAATCCTTTTTAAAACAAAAGGGCACACACATCTCCTAAAATATACTAATATTGGTACAAATTTCCTTTTAATAATAATATTTTATGTTGAAAGCTAGCATAACTGAATTCTTATGACCATTTAATTAAAAAAAATCCTTAAATCAGTGCTAATGTTACATACTGTTTTCTTCAATTTCATAATCATACAAAAAAGGGCTACAATAACGCCATTGGAATTTTGAATATTGCACACCAAACTATTTTGGATGGCTCAAGAGGGCTGCAGTTCCATTTTTACAGTAAGTGGAAATAGTTTCTAAGACAATCAAAACAATCACATTTGGAGTTATTTTTAAATTGATGGTTGCTTGGCCAAACCAGTAGAACCACAAATATTTGAACTTATTTCTCTGGTGTAAGTAAGAAATTTATTGTCATTCAAGGGTAGAAAAGAATATATATCATCCATCTGTTACAAAGAATAGTTTAAAGGCAAATTGTATTTTAACATCAATCCCATCGCCTGGAAATGCTATGGAAAGCAGTAAATCAGCCAATTTGGGGCTAGCATTTTCAGTTCTACTCAGGTGAAGATTCTGATCACATTCTAGGTCTGGAATTCAATTTTTATTTTTATCAGCACCAGACTATTAGAAAATATAATAACAATACAAATATGGTAAAAATGAGAAGACACTAACCTCTGCCTCCATTAAATATGCAGATTCCCCCATCTCTGCCATCATGGATTTTGTTTCTTCTTAATGTAGGATTACTATCTGTCTTAATCCATACTCCAGCCATTGCATTGTCAAAAATTTCATTGTCTTCTATAAAACCAAGCCCTTTATAAGATAAAATCAAAATTTAAGACCTCGGCAATGTGGAAAAATTTTGCGTTTTTTAAAATTAAGCAAAGTAAAGTTGAACTTACCCGAATTATAAACAAGAATTCCACCATTCTGGCCTCCCCAAATCTTGTTGCGCCTAATTTTGGGGTTACTTCCAGTTCTGTGCACAAGCAAACATGTTACTCAAAATGTACTTATAATTTATTACTGATAAAATTCACTTGTACATGGAAGGGCACTGCTAGCAATGTTAGCATCTTAGGTACGTATGTCTGATGAGTTTAGACCAGAACTGGAACGTTAATCTCTCTTCTCACATCATCCTGGCACACATAAAAATAATTTATTTGCATTTATCTCAATGCCAAATCTTGCATACTCTGAGATTGATCTCCAAAGGAAATGTATTCAGCCAGACAGGGAATTTATTTATTTAGGGCAAACAGCATATGCATACATACTACTCACTTCATAGCATTATTTAACATATTTAAACTTGATTTGTGCATATTGCTTTCTTTTTCTTGCACTTTCTCTATGTTGGACTTTTTTTCCTATTCTATCTTTAAATGATTTTATGTCACAGAGAACAGGGTAATATACTCTTTTCAGCCCAAGAATTGCTTCATTCCCCTTCCTCCAATGGCCCTGTTCCAAATCACTGCCAAGAGCTGTTGGGAAGTAGCTATAGGAAAGGATTGTTGCAGAGGGGGATTGTTGCAGAGGGGGGGGGGGAAATCTCCTCCCTTTAATAGGGTCTATGACAATTTGCTGCAGTCAACACACCACAGCCAACTTGCTGTGGCCAATTTGCCGCAGGACAACTCGCTGTGGGAAAAGAGTTAAACTCATATTGAAGAAATGGTGGAATAGAAACATTAAAGAAAGGATGCAAAAGGAGGGACAAAATGAAATGTGAAAGACAAAAATTAAAATATTTTTAAAACTATTTTAAATAATTGTTAAATTGTCCTGCGATGAGCCGTCCCGCAGTGAATTGGCCCATGGTGGGTTGGCCGCAGCAAGATGGCAAGTTGTCCCATTCCACTTCCAATAATCCTGCTGCAGTTAATTTTAACTGCATGTTATCAAATAGCCATTAAACAAACTGATTCGTTTGGGCAGGACATTGGGAGAAGAGCACAGCCAGCGGGTTAGGTTGAAACTATGTAATTGACTGGCAGCACATTTATCCTCTGTGGGGTTAATAGTGGATATCATGGCACCACACAGTAAACCAATTCCTCCTCATGTAAACATTATTAGTCAAACTAATCTCATCTAGTAAAGTAAGCGAAGGGGATTCTTCTAGATAAAAGAATCTTATTTTGAAGTAAAGACTGAAAAGAAAATGAAAGCTTTAAAGAAGATAACCACATCCTCTTGGCTCAGCTTTGAATACCTATCATCTGATTACAAGCAGAATTCCTAAACAATGTGATCAATTTCACTATTTTAATAGGACTTAGATATGACTAGATTGAATTTGTTTTATCTGCGCCCCCCATGTTGTTAAGTTTTTGCTTCCAAAAATATGGTTTGTTTTCCCAGTGGTAATAAAATCTTATAACTATAGCATTCCCCCTCCTCCTGCAGCCATTCAAGGATTTATCACTTTCAGTGAAGTTCATCACTGTATGAAATGTATCTCTGACAGACCCCAAAGAAAGAAAAATTCTCAAGAAAGTCAGTGTGCTGACAAGGTAAGCATGTTTCATGATAGACTATTCATATAGCTAGAAATGAGTTAATCATTCAAAGTCAACCACTTAAGTCCCAAGTCCTATTTAAGCTTATGCTTAATGAATGACAACTGTCCTTCCTTATTTGTAGTTGGATTATCATTTGAAATATCACTCTCATTAAATGGAAGAAGAAAGCAATAAGACATAAAACACACACAGACAGACACAATCACATGTGTGGATCATTTTAAAGGAGAAGGAAGAGAAGTCACTGAATAAAAACAATATATACTAAGCCTCTTTTAAGGAAGTAAATAAAAGTATATTTTACCTGATTTGAACTCCTGAGTACATATGGTTATAGATGTCATTGTCTTCTAATACTCCATGCCCATTGTCATAGAAATAGACACCAACCTAAAGCATAAACATAAAAATAGTAAAAAATTTGAAACTAGTGTTGCTGTGACTTACACAATAGTAAGCAACATACCTGTTTACCGCTATGTATTCTATTTCTTCTTAAAACTGGAGTGCTTCCTGTTGTAACCCAGACTCCAGCCAAGGTATTACTGTAAACTTCATTTTCTTCAATCACACCTTGGCCTTTTTCATGCTGAAACAAAACAAAAGTACCCAAATCAAGTGCAACCTGCAATCAATTTGATCAATTCCTTCTAAGAATTTTTTCCCCTGTTTCGGATTACAAGCAAATGGGAGGGGGGGGGGTAATCTACAAAGTGAAAAATGTGTTTTGTTCAAACCTGAAGCAAACATTTGGGGACCAAGATAGGTCTTGGTCTAACTAAACCAAAATCAAGCATTTTGGGTGCCAGCATTTGGCTGAAACAAAAATCCAGAGATGTTCTGTGTGGCAGATAAAGTGAGATTGGTGCACCTCATCTCTCATTCCACCACTCCTTGATGTGGCCTGTGTTCCAGGCAACCTACTGATCTCCATAGCCCTCTTTTCTTTTAACTTTCTTCTTAGATGCCACACTGACCCATCTTTCCCGAGATTGTCAGAGCCTTCCTCTCTTCCATCTCACCTTAGTGCTGCTGGTTCCTTTCTTATTTTCCACACACTAAACCACCACTGCTTAAATTAAACACATATTTTGGTCTGGTGGTTACAATACACAAAACTACATGCTCTCATACCTGAAATATTTTGCCCATTTCTCCAACCAACCAGCTTTCTGAGAATAGCACTCATTCTGCTGTCTCAGTTGCCCAGAGTCACTGGAAGTCGAGTACATAAAAACCAGATAGATAGATGGATAGATGGGGGGTGTTTAATAAACACTGTTTTGCATTACTGCTTCCTGAATATGGTGTTTTCCATCTACTGTTAAATCAAACTACAGCTCACTTTGTCAGCAGTTCAAGATGTGTATACGGATTACAGAAAGGAGGAGCACATATTGACAGCAAACTCACCCCTCCTTTTCATGCATTTTAGAACTCCTATAGTTCCAGGAGCTTATATTCATACTATGTTTTCCAATTATCTACACAATTAATATTGAAAATAGAGCTAAATAATGAATCTTCAATGTTTACTCCAAAACTATGCTTACCACATATATACCACCATGTTGACCATCGTGAATCTTATTGTGCCGAACAATAGGACAGCTGTTTGTCCGAATTTGTATTCCTGCTAATGCATTCCCTGTTGGAATCAGAAAAGTGTAAGAAAATGTGACTTATAAAGTCACAAAGAATATTATATGCAACTGAGCAAATATTTGTTTACCATAAATGTCATTTCCTTCAATAAGACCTCTTCCATCACCAAATATGTAGACTCCACCTTGATTTCCATTAAAAATTGCATTGCCCCTAAAGGTTTAAAAACCAGAAAACAATATTGTCAGGTATCATCTTTTTTAAACTGGGTCATCAAATTAATTCCAAATGCTTCAACCTGATCTCTCCCTCCCCTGCCTCTCCCCAAGATATCTTCAAACTTCTAGTTCAAACCATCTTTCTGCTTTTTGCAGTCTGCTGCTTAGGGAGAAAAGGGACAAGGAAAGGACAGAAAAAGCAAGAGAACAGGATATCATTGAAGAAAAAAAGTCAAACATTTTTAGCCCTGGGCCCACCAATAGTTTGCTTTAGTTCTGCATATCACACATTCCTCAATAAATTAGTCTTCTACATAGTAAAAGATTACCTGTCCCTCATCTAAACTTACTTTTCAAATGTTATAATTGCAGGTATAATGTGCTCTTAATCTGGAGAGCTTAAGATACTTTATACAAGGTTTCACATCCAGAGAATGTCTGGGTTCTGCTTCAAATGCTAATTTAGAAAGTAGATTTCCAAATGACTAAAATAATCTACAGAAAATATTTTGCAATACTTCCTAGAATAAATATCTGTAAGTTAAAATAAAGATAGTACCTTATGGTTGGATCGCTATTTGAAGTAATCCATACACCAGCAAAATTGTTTGCATAGATTTTATTTTCTATGAATTGTCCTCTTCCTTTTTCATGAACATAGATTCCTCCAGTTTGCCCATGGTGGATTTCACAACGAACTACAGTAGGATTTGCATATGCTTTCACTTCAAAACCAGCTATTCTATTTCTATGTATGTTGCAACTTTCAAAATAACCCTAAACATCAGACCGGGGGAGAAGAAGAGGAAGGGGAGAGAGAATGTTGGGAGGCAAGGAGAAACAATAGGAAGAAATTATCTTCTGACTACCTACTTAACGGTTGTAATGAAACATGTCAGTACACAAGAATATGTAATACTATTAGAATTATTTATTTATGGTGCTTTTTAGTCCCTGCAGTTTTCTAGGCAACATTTTGAGAAGTGGCTTGCTTTTGCTTTTCCCAGAGAGAGGGATTGGCCAGCGGGCTTTGTGCCTAAGGCAAACCTAGAATTCAGTTTCCCAGTTTATAGCCTGGTACTTTAACCACTATGCTAAGCTGGCTAATATTTATTTCTATGGCATGAAAATAATAAGAAAAATGTTGTATTCTTTCATACCATCGGTTGCATCCTTAATAACAGTAGAATATATTAAGCCCTTTTTTCAGTTGAAAAAAAGAGTCTTCTAATATCTAATTCAACATAACCAACCCTGCATTATTTTCTCAAGAAAAATTCATATAGCAAAAATTATATATTGTAGCAGAGCTGAATAATCTTAGCTTACAAACTACATGCAGCTTTCAATCCTGTTTTTGCAACACTTAGAACTTATCTCCCAATTCTGCTGGTTGAATTCCACAATACATTGCAGATTTTTTGGTATGCTATTTTAATTTTTAAATATTAAGGCCAACATTTTCTGCCTTTTCCTGAGAAGCCCCCATGTCATCACCATGACTTGTGATCTCTAAAGGACAAGAAAAGCTCAATAGTGCAAAAAAATGTTTTGGAAATATTTATATCCTTAGCCTGTGCATCCGAGCTTGTTTCAAAAGATCTTTGGGGGATGCTAGTACTTTTGAACATGAAATTTTTAAAATGTAGGAAATCCATTCAAATAGAGAACAATGTATTTTGAAACAAAATTTTAAATCTTAAATTATAACATCCAAACTTCCTCCAGATCTGTAATGAAGTATGACTTTAATAAACTGACTTTTATTAGATTTTATTTTAGAGGAAAGTGTCAACGTAGTCCTTTGATTATTAATTTGGAACAAAAGGATTTTACATTGACTTTGAATTAAAATTAGGTAAAATCACAACATGACGTCACAGTCTGCTGCTTTTTCTGAAGTTAAACATTCTGTCTAGCAATAATATTTTGCAAGAAGCAGCATCAAAGCTTTGCAGTAACATAAGGTTAGTAAATAAATATTGTTTCTGGCACCCAGGGAATATAATAAATATAATTTATGTCAGGGAGCTCAAGTCAGGTTGTTGGCAATAATGTCCAATGTCTGAAATGAAAGAACCAACATGGAAATACATTTAAAAGTAACTACTTATACTGGCAACCAATAAATAGTTCCAACTAGGGCTAAACTAACACAAATAATGTAAAAATGGCAACTTGTAACACATAAAGTCTTGTGTTGTTACAGCACCAGAAGCAGAAATTCAAATAATGCCACACCCATCAAAATACTAAATATTTCTGAATTGGAACTGTGGACAATTCCAATTCAATACCTAAGTAAAATATGATAGCTTCCCAGTTAGGTCAAGGTGTAATTGTAAAAATAGCAAAACTAAGATATTGTGATAAGGGATTTATGCAAACATCGTCCCAACTGTAACTACATATCCAAATATAAAATTAAGAGAAAAAACTCATTCATTTCAAGCTTTCCACTGCTTGCAGTTCCCACTTTATGTCTTGCTGGAATACAAAACAACAATGCCTTTGTAACCATGCTTGGAAAGAAAAAAAAAAGTAAAGAGAATTTGAAGTTATATTTTTAAGTTGATACAATAGAAAAAAGCTGCCACACTAATATATAAGTACCTATACAGAAACAATTCTGAATAATAATTGAAGGATTGAAAATAGCTTTAGAAGAGTTTATGTTTTTAAGTGGTAATTGACTATGTCTCTTAAATACACAGAGTTAAGAGTTATGGAACATAAGGACATCACGAAGGTAATTGTCTCCCAAGGTTCTTGACTTCAATTTTCCCTGCTAAACATACTATATACTTGTTCTATAAATGCAAGAGATTTCATTACTTTGGTAATGGAGACTAATGAAAAAAAACATCTTGAATGTTCACAAAAGCTTCATTTCCCAAGAGACATACATACACATAAAAATCTGTCTGCAAAATAAACCTATCTATATTTGCTTGTGTATTTATGCACATAGAGAATATACATTACCATGCCATGATCAAATGTAAAAACACCAACATCTCGCCCGTGATGAATGTGATTTCGTCTTATAATAGGGTTTCCGTGGTTTTTAACCCAAATCCCAGCTAATGCATTATTAGAAATCTCATTATCCTCATATATCCCCTAAAAGGTTAGAAAAGAATTGCTTTAGGATGAGTTAAAATAGTTAAGAAACAGTAAACAATTGTTTACTGAAAACAATAAAAAAAGAAATAGCAAAAAAGAAAAATGGAAGAAGTGTTACCTGTGCATGATCTGTGATGTAGAGTCCAACATTTTCACAGTCACTTATGTTACAATGCTTGATAGTGGGACAAGCCCCTTGGCCACTAACACAAACAGCAGAACCAACTGAAAATGAAGTTTGTACATATAAAAAATGAGGTAAGTGTTTGGCTTTCATAAAATATGTGAAACAAATACCACCAGTTACGTTTTTGCACATTGGAATAACTTGAATTGTTTTTGCCAATTATGTAATCTTGGCCTTTCAAAATATAATACTAAGCTAAATAAATTACATCTTGTATAAGACAAAGAGCAGTATAGCAATTTATATAATACTAAATTAAGGATATATAAAATACTCTGCTTTGAGCTCTGTGGAGTAGGAATACAACAAACCACCTCCTGTTCTGGAAGTCTGCCAGACCACTCCTAGAAGAGCTGGATTGGGATGAGCTGTAAGAAGCATAACACTTTCAAATATTCCCCAGAATAGAATATTCTTTTGCACACCCCTACCATAAATTATCAGTTAGGGATACCTGGGAACAAGTGAACAAACGTTTAAAAACGTAAAGTTCAAAGAACCCAAAGATTGTCATTAGGTGGAAAATTCATAATAACACATGAAATTTCATCACCTAGGAAAGTTCAAGGTTCCATTGCACACATAAACACAGTTTAGAAATTATCTACAAATAATGTTTTCTACTTTTTAATTATTTTACAAAGAAATTACATACCTGTACAAGTACTTCGAATAATACAATGATCTATTATTGGACTGCAGTTAACTGTAATTTCTAAGCAATGGTGAGCATTGTGATGTTGTGCAGATTTGTCATCAGGGTTAAACTGAAATAACATACAATAAATCCCTTTATTAGCTATTCATTTCTTTCAGTGCAACAGGTTCAAGGCAAGTATTTGCCCATGTTTCTTCTTACCCTGATTGTCATGTAACCAACATAAGCATCCTCTGATCCCTCCATGAAGACAAAGGTTGAATCTCTTGTGTTTTCAATAATGACTTTATCTGCTACTTTCCCAGGAGCTTTACAAAAATATAATTTTTTAAAATAAATTACTAAATGAAAATTACAAACCATAGTTTCTATTTCTAATCCCTTTAAAAAGTAGTAACCCAAGACCTGGCATCATGTTTTCCCCCCAAAATCAAACGTTATATTGAACAGTTCAGATGATAGTTTGAATTGTTTTAAGACTATAGAGACATGCAGTCCAGTAACTTTATTTTACAAAAAAAAATTAAAAAATGTTTTTCCTCAGATTTAAGCCAGACATTAATTTTAGTTTTAATAGAAGGAACTATACCGTCAATCAAAGCTCAAATGACAAACAATGACTTTCATACTGTGGACATGACAAGCGAAGTGACAATCTTTGTGCTTGGCAAGATTTAAGAAAATAAACAGACAAAAGAAAACCAGCAATGCAATGGATTAATATAACAACAATGATGGTTGCTATTCTAATAACGATTAGTCACTCAACTATAGAGAGAACTCACAGTTGAGAGCAACTATTCATAGGGTTGCCATGAGCCAATATTGACTTCACAACATAATCTCATTCAGGCAGAGAAAGAGAACACAGAACTGATTATAAAGTATTAAACAGTTCAGGTTGTAATATATTATATACAGAGTTCTTAAAATCAAAATAAGTTATAATGATACTCACATCTGCACTATGTTTAATCAAATGAATATCTATTTGAAAAACCACCAGGAGCACAAAGTTATAATTAATCATTTTAATTTTAATCTCAGCAATGCTAATTTTGTCAAAAACGGATCATGCCAGGCAAACCTTATTGCATTTTTTGACAAAGGGGCAAAACTAGCATCTTTAAACTAAAATAACATATTTAAACACAAAAGGAAAATTTATTGACAATGAAATTGTATCCAATGGAAAAAAACAATGGAGCAAAACACCACATGGAAGCTTCCATTATAGTATAGAGACTTTCCACTGCAGAATAAAAAAGTAAAAAACCCCAACACAATTAGGAAATGTATAATAACATCACTGTTAAGGAACCTCGAGTTTATTAAGCTGATTCTTAATAAAGGGTCAACAGAAAGACTTTAGCAACAAAAAAATGCAGTATCAAGTATATAGGAGCCAAAAAAATAAAGTGAATTAGTTTTATCAAAAGTGCAAAATATATAATCATTTCTACTTTAGCTCAGGAGTAAAGGGGGAGAACAATAAAACAATCATCAAAAAGAGAAACTATCTAGCAAAATAAGTGGGTTTATTTGAAATACTGGAATAAAAGGAAGGAGGTAAAGAACTTAAATGCTGGTCTCTTTTTAAGAAAGAAATCTGATGAGACTGGGAAAGAGAAGAATGGGGGAGTTTGTTCAAGTTTTTAATGTTTAATGCTTCCTCAGAAACAAAAACAAAACAATATGAAATGAAATAAAGAGTGCTGTCTGGAACTTGGTGTAATCAAAATAACATTAGTTTTGTAGCTTATTGTCTTGGTATTTCTCACACATCTATAAAGCAAGGGCTTTATTTATTGAAAGTTAAATACAATAGCCAATTAAAGAAAGTTATATTAAGATGCTTTTCAAATTGAATACCTGCACCAATCATCGTTATAGGAGATTCAATGTATATCCATTCATCTGTGTATATGCCGGAATGAACAAAGATAAGTCCATCAAAGTGAGCTTCTTGTACACCACCTAATGCATCTTCAATGGTGTCATAATACTAAAAGAAGACAAAGGAACTGTTTAGAGATAAATAGCTATTAAAAAAATATACTAGCAATCAATTAGGGTGATTTAAAAATGTACCAGCATGTTTTCTCTTCCTTTGTATCTTGCTGGGTTGCTATAGAAATGTTCAGCAAATCCTGGCTTTACATGGGCTCCTTTATACTAAAATTTGAGAAAAAATATTAAGTTATGGTAAACTACTTTTTGAGCTACACCAGAGAAAGAGAACTAATAACACATGTGTTAAATATTGTATTGCAAAATTCCTGGAGGTAATTCACATAATTTCAATACATCATTAATTGTGCTCAGTAGATAGTTCTAAATTTCAGGCTTGTTTAGTTCAAGAACAGATATAAAAAGAATTTGATGGGAATTAGGAAATAGACCTAATTAGAAACTTATAAGGTGCTTCCAACTTTAACAGGCAACAGTGTCGCTCAGATTCGGACGGGTCTGGACTCCGATTGGGGAGATCCTTTCGAGATGCCTAGGGCAGGTCTTAGTCCGGTTATTTGGGACGAATTTGACCCTGTCCTCCCTGAGGAAGTGGACAGAGCCATGGGAGCGATGAGCGCCTCTACCTGTTTACTGGACCCATGCCCATCCTGGCTGGTTTTGGCCAGCAGGGATGTGACACGAGGCTGGCTCCAGGTGTTGGTCAACGCTTCGTTGAGTGAGGGGTCCTTCCCACTGTCGCTGAAAGAGGCGGTGGTGAGGCCCCTCTTCAAGAAGCCATCCCTGGACCCAGCTGAATTAAAGAACTTCCATACAGTCTCCAAACTCCCCTTTGTGGGGAAGGTTGTTGAGAAGGTGGTGGCGCTCCAACTCCTGTGGTCCCTGGATGAAGCCGATTATCTGGACCCTTTCCAGTCTGGTTTCAGGCCCGGATACAGCATTGGTCGCGCTGGTAGATGACCTCTGGCGGGCCCAGGATAGGGGTCTTTCCTCTATCCTGGTGCTTCTTGACCTCTCAGAGGCTTTCGATACCATCGACCATGGTATCCTTCTGGAGCGGCTTAGGGAGTTGGGAGTGGGAGGCACCATTTTACGGTGGTTCTCCTACCTCTCTGACCGCTCACAGTCGGTGTTGGTGGGCGAACAGAGGTCGAGCCCTAGGCCCCTACTATGTGGGGTGCTGCAGGGCTCGGTCCTCTCTCCGCTTCTCTTTAACATCTACATGAAACCACTGGGTGAGATCATCCGACGATTCGGGGTAGGGTATCACCAGTATGCTGATGATACCCAGTTATACATCTCTACCCCGGTCCGGACCAGTGATGCGGTGGATGTGATGTCCTGGTACCTGGAGGCTGTGAGGGTCTGGATGGGGAGGAACAGGCTCAAGCTCAACCCAAACAAGTCCGAGTGGCTCTGGGTTTTGCCTCCCCGTGGTCTAGTTGATTGTCCTCCATTGACACTGGGGGGAGGGTTCTGCCCCCCTCAGAACGGGCACGCAACTTGGGTGTCCTTTTGGATCCACAGCTGCGACTAGACCATCATTTGGTGGCTGTGGCCAGGGGGACCTTTGAACAGGTTCGCCTGTTGTACCAGTTGCGGCCCTTCCTGTACCGGGAGTCTTTACTCACAGTAACTCATGCCCTTGTCACCTCGAGGCTGGACTACTGCAACACGCTCTACATGGGGCTACCCTTGAAGAGTGTTCAGAGACTTCAGCTAGTCCAGAATGCAGCCGCACGAGTGATTGTGGGTGCACCTCGGTACACCCATGTAACATCTATCTTGCGCAAGCTGCACTGGCTGCCTATTTATTTATTTATTTATTTGTATTTGTATGCCGCCCAACTCCCGAGGGACTCTGGGCGGCTCACAATAAGTATAATATAAAACAGTATAAAAAACATAGTACAAATCTTAAAATGCATTCTTGTAAAATAAATAGGCAACACATTCCATTCAATCTAGACCTCACAAGATCTTGTGTTGATCTCCGAGCCCAATTCAAGGTTTTGATTATTACCTTTAAAGCCCTACATAGCTCAGGGCCAGGCTATCTCCGAGACCGCCTTCTACCACCATATGCCTCCCAACCCCCGGTTAGATCTCACAGAGTTGGACTCCTTCGGGTCCCGTCAGCCTTCTCTGTGATGGCTCCGACTCTATGGAACCAACTTCCCCCGGAGATTAGGACCATCCCCAGCCTGATAGTTTTTCGGAAAGCCGTGAAGACCTGGCCGTGCTGACAGGCTTGGGGGTGATATGGATTTTTATGATTGTAACTTTTTAGAATTGTTTTAATGGTTTTTTTTATTCTATTTTTGTATTTTTACAGTTGTGAGCTGTCCAGAGTCCTTCAGGAACGGACGACATACAAATCAAATCAAATAAATAAATAATAATAAGTTATGTATGGGATTTCTTTCCTAGAGAGACCTGGGGATGCTGTGTTGAAAAGAACAACAACAACAACAACAACAACAAGTAATTCCAAATGGCCCAATGGTCAGCCAAGCGTGTATATTTATTTAGTTGTTTATAGAGATTCAATCTCGAACTAGGGAGAAATATCCTGAGTGTGAGAACAATTATTCAGTAGAACGCCTTGCCTTCAGAAGTTGTGGGTGCTCCATTGCTGGAGGTTTTTAAGAAAAGATTGGACAAGCCATTTGTGTGGAATGGTATATCCAGCCTGGGCAGGAGATTGGACTAGAAGATCTCCAAGGTCCCTTCCAGCTCTGCTATTCTCTATTAAAAGAGCTGCTAATTACCAAAGATCTATTTGCATTTCTGGAGTGAGGTGGTCAATCTATGAGCTGAAAATAAGTTACTGCATAAGCTATGCCCTGTGTCATACATAAAGAGCAGCTTGTGTTTGTGGGCCTTCTGAACAGTCTTGAGTGAACCAAGGGTCTTCAAACTTGGCAAGTTTAAGACTTGTGGACTTTAGCTCCCAGAATTCCCGAGCTAACATGACTGGAGGAGGAATTCTGGGGGTTGAAGTCCACAAGTCTTAAAGCTGTCAAGTTTGAAGACCCCCTGATCTAGAACAAGAGTCTTCAAACTTGGCAAGTTTGAAGACTTTGTGGACTTTCAACTCCCAGGATTCCCGAGCTAACGTGACTGGAGGAGGAATTCTGGGGGTTGAAGTCTACAAGTCTTAAAGCTGTCAAGTTTGAACTGTTATCTGGCTTCTGGTTCAGTGGCCTTGGAACAGAAAAACATCCTGTGGGACAGCAACTTACAAGAACCCTGATCCCTGGATGTAATATAACGAATAGTTTTAAGCAGCAGCCTTCTTTTCCCACCGGTGCATCAATGTTTGCGTTGGACTGCCCTCTTCTCACTATCAAACCAACTCCCAGATACACAAACCAAAGCCCACTTCATCTCTCAGCCTGTTTCTGCTGTTTGACTGGCTGGAAGGTGGAAGAGAAAGTTGTTTAAAATGTTTCTTTATTGTTTGCATTTGTTTGTGGAAAGAGAAGCTTCCTATTTCATTGACACCCAGATTGGGGCAGAATGACATCGTTCCACGCAGGAAGCCAGAGGAACGGAGCTTTTAAAAATCCCACTGGGTGTAATCCTACCCGTTTGCTCACTTCTGCTAAATCCCTCCGTCGAGAATCTGTTGCTTTTGCAGCTCTTTGTCCCAAGCTCGCTTTTATTCTGCTCAAGATACGTATATTTGAGGGGGATAATGGGCCTTTGTTGATTGATGTTACTGGGATCTTGGTTTGCTGATTGTTAAAGGGGATCAGCAGATTATAGGTAGGAGGCGAGCCAGTTCGTTACGACTTGAATTCACAAGCTAAGACATCCTGAGCTAGGTTTAGTTGTAGACATAAGCTGTTGCAATTGAGTAAACATGGTTTGCAATTTGGCATCTAATATGTGCATCGCAAAGGTGCCTTTTCAAGAGGCAACTGGACTTCCTTGTTTTTTCTTCGAAGACGTTTCGCTTCTCATCCAAGAAGCTTCTTCAGCTC
>JANHJO010003379.1:79536-90297 GCA_032468235.1 Pseudoxyrhopus heterurus | reverse complement strand
GAGTTAAAATGATATACTCTAAGAAATGGTAAAGTTAAACTAGTATAATAAAACGTAATTAGAACAATTAGAATAATGTCTAAAAATAAAGATGATAAGAGACTATTGTTGATACTAATTAAAGGGGTAGATAAAATTTTGTTATTGAAGTATATAAGAGGAAAATTGTTAAAATCAATTTTGTATTGAAGGAATTATATTAAATTGTTTTAGAGAGAAAGAAATCATAAAAGGGTGTTTGAAACTAGGAAGAATAAGCATTATTGATATGGAAGATGAAATGTATGATGATTATGAGTGATGCCTGGAAACATTTCCATTCGCAAAATGAGATATTGTGTAAAAAAAGGAAAAAATAATAAAAAATATTGTAAAAAAAGAAAAAGAAAAGAACAATGGATAGACCCATCTTAGATGTTAATTATGCCATATTGAAAACTATCCTAGAAGGAAATAGGGCAAGGCTTGATTTGGGCAAAATAAAGTTAAATTGAACTCTTAATATTACTTTATCCAGTTAGTCACTGCACCTAGAAATTCAGAGGAGTTTTTACATCTTTTTTTTTTTGAAGGGTGGTGGTGGTTAGATACGGAAAATAGTTAGATTCTTTCATTTTCTTTCTTTACAGCTAACTACTTCTACAAAAATTCCACAGGACAAAAGTCTCCAGAAAATATCTCCCTTAAAATACTTAACCTTAACCCTTGAAGGGAATCATTCTTGCTCAGAAGTTTAGCCCTTAGGCTTCCCTAGACTTACAGATGTAGAGATAAGAGGTTATTTCAACAAGAATTTCTAGAACAGGTCTCCACAGCATGCAGCTTGCCAAGCAACCTGTTTCAGCCAACCAACATTTTTAAAAAAAAAAATAAGTATACTGCTACTTACTGCCACTTTCTCCCCAAAGACAAAAGACTGCCACGTGGTTGCAATCCTCATCATTGCCACTATTCCACTAATCACCAATCAGTGGACTGGCATAATCCTTTGCAGCCTGCAATCATTTTTAATTTATCAATATGGTCTTTTTCCATTTATAAGTTGTACAGGCCAACTCTGGAGGCTTACATTATTTGAGATGCAAATTATAGGATCTCAATAGGTAATATAAGTAGATTACTTTCCCCTTTATGACTTTAAGTTTCATGTTATAATTTTTCTTTATGTGTTTTAATAGAGGCATCAGATGTTGGTAAATTCTGTTTTTTATGGCTTTCTGTTCTAGCTGGCAAAATTCTTCTGATCTATGCCTCTTTCCAAGATCAAACATGTTCCTTTTGTCCTGCTTTCTTTCAAATACTTCCAAACATTTCTCTGGGAAATGTTGAGTAAAAAAAAATTATACTGCTTTGTCCATTTTATAATGACATGATTTGGGTTTTCATTTAGTAAATTCTTATTCCATTTTACAGATATATGGCTCTTTTAATTTGGTAATTAATGTGCAGTATAGGTTATAAATTCTTTCATTTCTGAGAATATTCTACAACTTGATTATGTCATGTGCTTTATACTTACTGTACGGTAAGTATAAAAAGATACCATTGACTGAAAGACTCTGCTCCTATGGCTCAGGAGACATGGAGACCGTTGGTCACATACTCCTTTGATGTTCCTTTTACTTGTCTAATTTCATACTGATTGTTGCCATCTGCTCAAATATAGCTGCCGGATTTCTATAGTTAAAAGACACTGTTTAGCCTCAAAATAATGTATAGAATACTTATTCAGTAAATTATTTTGTCTATGTTGAACTATTTTATCTAGTTTATGGCATACTTCATGGACAATTTGATACACATATATAGGATGTTGCTATACCATGAATCATCATCTCTAAAATATTATTTTTGTAAAGAGGATGAAGTGGGATGCAAATCATTATGCACATTAGAAAAAAGATTCTTGCAGCAATATTTATTAGCAAAATTCTGATAATTTGAGTTATTTAAATCAGTTGGATTGCTCACATATTCTTTGGCTGGTAATGATTCATCTACTTTCAGTTGGTTAAAAGAGTTAAATCAATCTGGAGAACCTGGGATGGTTCTAAGTTGCTTTT
Source organism: Pseudoxyrhopus heterurus (assembly GCA_032468235.1). Taxonomy (NCBI): domain Eukaryota; kingdom Metazoa; phylum Chordata; class Lepidosauria; order Squamata; genus Pseudoxyrhopus; species Pseudoxyrhopus heterurus. The sequence goes on along the minus strand of JANHJO010003379.1, from coordinate 88,234 downwards.
TCTTTACCATATTATAAAACTGTTGAAAATATTAGTGATCAAGACCCTACATTACTAGGGAGTGAAGAATCATTAAGGAAACAGTAAAGGAAAACAAGCAATGAAAAAGTAAAGGAAGTAAAGTAAGAATGGAGTGTCCAGTTGCCATTGTCATCTTATAGAAACAAACAAATTCCTCCACTGTTATTTCTCTTAGCTGTCTAAGAGAATTCCAAGATTATCCTGCATCATGTCTTTTTTATAAATGCAAATTCAGATGAATACATTATGGGTTGTATTATTTTCTTTAGTAATCTTTTAGTGTCTTAGCTAATGATGCTGTTAATAATACAAAATTCATATTGCAAAAGATGTTTACATGTAGATAACAAATCTTGTAGAATCTCTCTCAGACTTTAATTCTACTCCGACGTAGGCCTCATAAAACAATGAAAAATATATAGACATTAAATGTGTTATTATAAATCTGAAACAGTTTAGGTAAATCTATATTATTTGACAAAGCACCCATCTGGTCCAGGGACTTTTCTAAATTTCCAGGTTTCAGAATTTTCTTGCTTATATATTTTTATATTCCTGGAGAACCATTTCAATAAGTTTTTTAAAAATGAATAATAATTCATTATTTAGTTATAAAACAGTCTTATTGATTTATATCAATATTACATTAGTTATTGATGTGACTGTACAAATCAATGATCAAGTGGAATATAAAAACTACAAAACTATTAATTAAAATATTCCGTTTTAGTAAATAAAGTCAGTCATCAGCATAGATTCCAGAAATAAACTTCATGGTTTCAAACAGTAGGCTCCATTTCCCCAGCTTTCTTCCTTGTTCTCAATTATTTCTATTTCATATATTTCAAAGAATCAGTTTGTCCCAAATATAAATTGCTTTAAACTGCTTCTGTGAAAGTTTGATACGATTCATCTGTGCAGTTTCTAACATAAGATAAAATTAAACTCTTAGCTATCTGTTCTGATTGTATAAATTTGGATTTTGAGTCTTTTTTTAATGAATCAAGAAATAATGGATTCCATAATAAATATTTAAATACATCCCATGTAATTAAAATGTTGGTTGAAGCCCAATTAATATTGAAAAAAAGAAAAAACAAATTTCCTTCTTAACATATTATAGAAATTCAAGTATTCACTAGTCAAGTCATTTTATTTATTGGATTTAGGAGCATAGCTATCCATCATATTTTTTTCCTGTGTGAATCAAGCACTGCATAAACCAATTTCTTGGCCAACAAAATCTTTGAGGAGTTAAGCTTCAACTGGTCTAATAATTTGATGCCTCACACCTGCTTCGTTTGAAAATGGGACCACGCTAGATATGGAAAAATCACACTTAGTGCAGATCATGGCATGCTTATAACCGCAGTGACACTGATACATTCCCCTGAGGACAATTAAAGGGTAAAACAAGTTGGAAACATACCCGGATCCATGGTTATTAAACTGACAGACAAGAAAAGGATTATTTCAGAAATAATAGGAAACTTACTCCTCTGAGACCTTCCATACAGTCACCATGCATGGCTTTCTATGTTTAAAAAGAATATGCATACCTTTCTAGTTCTGATAAACCAATATAACAATAAGGAGATATTGGAAAACTATAGCCAAGAAACTATATCTTGCCATCAGGAATCAAAGCAAATATGTTTACTTTCCTGTGACAATATTTGACTCATTCATATGCTGAAGAGCTTCAAGTATAATTTCATTTTAATGTTTTTTTATGGTGGAATTATAAGCTGTGATTCCTTTAATGCAGTTTAAATAAAATAGGATGCCAGGGTGAAGTTAACTAGCAATCATTTTCAAATGTTGCCTTTTCTGTCCGATAATTCCCTGAAGAAAGAAAGGGGTGGGTGTTGAGTAGCATTGTATAGGGATGCAGGCATGACAAATGGGTATTACAACAACAAATAAACAAGTCATGTTTTCTGCTATAAAATGTTATACTGCCTCTTCCCCTGAAATGATGAAAAACTTGCCTCTGACCCTGAAAGATTTGGGTGTGCATTTCTTTCTTTATAGAGTTTTATATTACAGAAATGTTAACAATGTTGCTTAATTGGGGCAAGTCAATAGACTGTATTCATGTCTTGACTGTAAAAAAGGGATGATTAATACTTGCATTTCCTTAAACTGTTTACTTACTGAATTTATTATTTTTTTTAAGGATAAAAGTCACACTCTCCTGATTGTCCAAAGGTGCTTTTCCAAAATAGCAATAGCATTAGATTTATATATCGCTTATCAGTGCTTTACAGCCCTTTCTAAGCGGTTTACAGAATCAGCATATTGCCCCCAACAATCTGGGTTCTCATTTTACCGACCTCAGAAGGATGGAAGGCTGAGTCAACCTGGAGCCTGGTGGGATTTGATCTGCCAAATTGCTGATCGGCAAGTCTGCAGAGTAGTCTGCAGTACTGCATTCTAACCACTGCGCCACTGCAGCAAAAGGCAACCAGATTTTCTTGTTTTTTACCTTGAAATTTTTTCACTTCTCATCCAAGAAGCTTCTTGGGTAGGAACTGAAGAAGCATGCTTGATGAGAAGCATAATGTTTTCAAGGAAGGGGGGGGGGGGATAAGAAAGTCCAATTGCCTTTTGGAAAACACCTTTAGATCCCTCCTCTAGTGTTTTTATTACCAGTTTTGAACTCAGTCAAAATCCTCAGAGAAGTTCATCCAATATATAGTGAATATATACTTATCACCTACAAGATAGTTTAAATTGTCTAGTATTTAAATCATCATCAAGTAACTTGTATCTATGGTTTATGCGCAGTTCTCTCAAAGTTATATCTTTTGACACAAGTAGATGGAAGCCTAGTTTCTAAATAAATTTTAGTCAGAAAATTTAACCAGGTATTAGACTGGATAATGCAATTCACATCCAACACAGCCACTCAGGAAGAAACAAGTTGAGCTGGGTTGTAAGAAAAAAGTAGAATTATCACCTCTTAGGATTCTTTTTCAGTCTATTTGTGGCAACCATATGTAGCCTGTTTATAAGGATCACTCTGATTTAAGGACAGGTGTGTTCATCACTGAATCCAACATCTCCTCCCATCATCTACCTCCTACATCTCCTCCCATCATCTACCTCCTCTTCATATTGGAATTGTTCCAACAAAAACTTTGTAAGAGTTAACACAGTTGTCATCATGCCACCCTTCATAGTATGACAGAATAAATTAGAAATAATGGCTTTATGGAACTCCAAAAGAGAACACTGAGCTCCATGCTTATAAATCAAGATTAACTTCTCTCAGTGTACATTCCATGAAAAGTTTTACCTACTAAGTTAAATATAATGTATACCATTCATTTATTCAGAAATTGATGTATAAAGATATGAACATTTTTTTCTAAGTAGAGATATAGAAATTGTAGGGTGGAGTCTTTACATTTGACACATGTAAGAAATTGTAGGGTGGAGTCTGACACATTTTCAATGACTTCTTCTGGCAGTAATCATTTTATTTACTTACAGTGGCCTAGAAGTAACATTATTCCTTACAAATGCTTCTAAGGTGGGGGACAAAGGGTGTAGAACAGTCAAAATGGCAGGCAAACAGCATAATCAAAGCTCTGTATCTTTTGTATATGAATGTTGACATTGTACACATGCACAAAAGGGGGAGAGCTTTGATTGTTCCACTTCACAAACCATCTTGCTTTGGACATCATTGTATCCTGGTGATTGTGAATAAATACAATGTCAACTATCCCGCCCCATAAAAAAAATAATTGCCAATGTAGGCTTTCTTTTATTTTATTCATTTTATTTTTTGTGTTGATTTCATTTTTTTGCAAGGAGTTTTCAGGCGGGTAAGTTTCAATGAATGTAACAAAAATGTTTGAAATGAATAATGAAATAAATTTGGTATTTTTATGTATGAAAATGAATGGAAGTTTGGAAGAAATAACATGCATATATACAACAAATTTCTGTAGACTCTGCTATGAAGAAATGTAACAGGATATTTGGCCTGCTCTGATAGGCAAAATACTATTTCCCATCTTTCTATTTTTCATTTTTCTAACAACAATAATAAAATCTTGGATGTTCTTATATTGCTGTCTCCGAAGTAATTGTGTTCCCCAGCTTAGTTTTTGGCATTTATTATGTGGAAAGATAAGAACATCCAAAGAAGCTGTCAACTGCATGGAAACAAAAAGGTTCAAGAAACAAAAACATCACTATAAATATCTTATTGATTTAGACCAATAAATACTTCAGTCCTGTTTAGTAATTCCCATCAGTTCTACACAGATATTTAACTGCAAAAGATCTTTCCCCATACCTAAGTTCTCAGTACTACTGGGATACATTTCCATAAAACTGACAAAGGAATTGAGTTTTAACTGTTCTATGCAAGTCTATCTACCAAAAAGATTTGTTTTATGTACCCATTTAAGACACTGACAGTTAAAGTGATGGGCTGGTGATTCAATTCTTGAATTCTGTAATATTTTTCAAGTCATAAACTTACACTGAAATGACTGTGGACACTACTGGAAGGGTTTAAGTCTTCTGAGTTTCATATATTTTTTTTAGAACGGGGATAAAACAGTGTTTCAGAATAAGAAATTGCGAAGTGTTTTAGTTGGTTATTTATATTGTTTAGCAAAAATAAACAGACACAAAAGATTTGTTTTCCCATACAGGGTACTAATTATAGTTCAGTTGGAATTTTGGTGGAACTCTTGGAATTAATCATGGGAAAACATTACAGTATTTATATTAATTGTACAAAGACAGAATTATTTCTTATGATTCTAGGAGGCTAGCATATATTACTTTCACAAGCTACATATCTGGGAATATGTCAAAAAAATTTGCCAACACTGTCAAGCTTCATGATTCTAGAAACCCTTTCCTGGACATTTCTCAACAAATGCTAGTTGGTAATTTAATTAATATAAGCTGATAAAATAGAGGATTTTGATAGCAAAATCCTTTGATTGTTTCATTTATAAAAAAAACCCTGAAACAACAATAGTAAATAAAGAGAAAAAGATAATAGCACATCAAAGAGAAAAAAACTTGTTTTTTTACACTTGTTTGCAAAGTGTATCCTTGAGGATGCCCAGGGATAGAGGAATTCAGAAACCCAGGTGTTTGGCCAAGGGTCAAGGCAATGATCAGATGCCCAGTAATTGGTTCTTTTGAATCCAGGAACAATAAACACACTAGTGAATAAAGAGCTTTTAAGCTTTATTACTAACTCAAGCAAACAAATTTAAAAGCATAACATAAAAAAAAACATACCAAGCAAGATAATACTCAAATCTGTTACATGCTGTCAAGAAATCCTCAATAATGACAGCAGAGATACTCCAAGGGTGGCCAATTTTCACCGTACCTAGTGTTGGACTCTGCGCAGAAGCTCCCAGCTTAGAGTCTAGTTCTAGGGTTTGTATGAAAACTTGGCACCATGACTTTGTGGCCCTGCTTCTATGGTCACAAAACTGAAAGACCCAACCTTGACTAGGTAGCATATGACTCTGGATTGGGAACTGAAAGACTGAGACTTTAACTGTTGTGTCCCCAGAGCAGTAATTTCTTTCTGTTTAATTAGCTAGCTTATAGGTACATTTAGCAACCTTGACCTTTCTGGCCAAAGTAGGTGCAACATATTCCCTTCATAAAGAAATGTTCAGGGATTGTTATTTATTCCCCTTTCTTGTCTTGTCACTTCCTGTTATAAGCATTGATGGGAAAGAGAAGGGAAGTGAGGCCATGCCAACCTCCATCTTCCATTTAGAGAAGCCACTCACAGTTTTTCAGCTGCAATCAGGGGTGGGTTTCTACTGGTTTGCCCCGGTTTGGGTGAATCGTTTGTTAAATTAGCTAACAGTTTGCCCGAACTGTTTGTTAAATTTAGCTACTGGTTCAGTGAACTGGTAGTTGGGCCCACCCACCTGCCTGCGCGCTATAGCTTACCTTTATTTCCTTCTTTTGAAGCCCAGCTGATTGGCACGGCAGCACAGATCAGCTGTTTTTCAGCTCTACTGTGCCTCAGCTGTTGTTTGGCCCCAATGTGACACACGTGCAGCAAAGCAAACCAGTTGCTAGACTGGTAGAAACCCAACCCTGGCTGAAATCTCAACCCATCTATGGGTATCACAGGTGAGCAGCATATCTTTACACCTCTTTAGGCTGTTTAGGCCCTTGGGGGTATAGGGTCAGTTATATTTTTGGCCTAGACTAAGAATGGGAAACCATGGCCCTTTTATGATTAGTCTTGAAATACAAAGACATCCATATATTACTTTATAAAGTGGTGCATGGAAAGAAATCAAATATGTTTCTTCCTATTTTTGTAAATCAGGAGAAAATGAAGGATTAGAAGCTCTCTTACTCAAGACACCTCAACTGTAGAGATATCACCCAAAATTTGAGACAAGTAGTGGAAAAATACAAGTATATACTACCATATTGTTTCCCAATAGTTGCTACTGAAGGGAAGACTTGGTGGATCAGAGGCTTCTGCAAGTTCTCTTTCATGGCATTCATAACAAACCACAAGGAGCTCAACATGCCCACACATGAATCATTTCAAAACTGGCACAAGGCAGCAATTATTTAATAATATCAGGACATCTGATACAAATATTTAAGTCCCATCATTTGCCCTGCCCCTATTTCATCCATGGAGGCCCATACTTTCCAGCTGTTCCTTATTAATACCATTTATCTCCAACCAAAATAATCAGATTCAGACAAGGTTGTTTTTTTCCTGAAGTCTTTTCCTTGAAGGTTGAATATTTTATATTGATATGCATATCACAATTTCATATCATGATATGCATATCTAAAATGTTTCCATAAGATGGAAAAGACTGAAGAATTGAGAATTGTTCAAAAGTACTGGATTTATAAAAGAGGACTACAGAGGTTATTTTGGATGAAAATATCCATGAATCAAGTATAGAAAAGTAATTCCATTAAGGCCAAGAAAATTAAAATGAAAATAGAGCTAATAGCTAATGTGATCAAAAGCAAACTTAAATCCTTACCATAGACAATGGAACTCAGAGCCAGGAAATACCACCTTATACACAAGTATTTTAATTTCTTGTTAGTTTCTAGGTAGGCAAAAATCTGGAAAGCACAAAATAGTTGTTAAAGAAGTTAAATTCCAAATGTAGGGGCATGATCCTATATACTACGGTATATATAAATTATCTCAAGAAAATACAAACTCATTCATTCATTCATCACATTTCTATACCACCCAATTCCCACCCGATACAGTCAGTGTAAGCACGAACAATTAAGTATTATTAAATTAGGAATGGTAAACAAATAGTTCTCAGTTAATGTCAGCCTTACATTGAGGACCAGAAAGGAAGTGTGATCAGATGAGTCAAATCTAGGTTACTTTAAAAGAATCTTACAAGACTGAAAATACATCTCTTCCTCCATTTCCTTTAACAGCCCAAGAAACTAGGGAGGGTCTTTTATTTCCATATTTCTGTTGTGAGCTAAGTTGTCTGTATCTGACTATTCTCTTAACTGTGTCTCATTGATAAGAGTCACAGTGGGACAGTAGTTAGAATGCAGTATTGCAGGCAACTTCTGCTGACTGCCGGCTGACTGCAATTTGGCAGTTCAAATCTCACCAGGCTCAAGGTTGACTCAGCCTTCCATATTTCTGTGGTTGGTAAAATGAGGACCCAGATTGTTGGGGACAATATGCTGACTCTGTAAAACAGAGAGGATTGTAAAGCACTGTGAAGCAGTATATAAGTCTAAGTGCTATTGCTATTGTACTGTCTCTTAAAGTCCTTCCCACATACTATTAACGATGGCAATTGAGATCAGAATTTCTGTTCCTAAGCATCATGTAATCATGCTGCTTAGCATGGAAATTCTATCACTTCCTGTTGCTGTTGTTAAGTGAATCACCACAGGTCATTAAACAAGGATGTCATATGGTCACCTTTTGCTACATCCTGACAGTTTCCCCATTGATTTTGCTTATAGGAAGCTGACCAGGAAGGAAGGTTGCAGAAAGTGGTCAATTGACTGTGGGATGCTGTTAGGGCTAAAATTTTGAGAAACTGTTATAAGTACCACTCAAAATGCTGTTGTAAGTTGAAATGGTCACTGAAATAGTGATTACTAAGCAGGGTCCCCTTGTAAAAATGAATAGCATATAATTCATTTGAACTATCAGTTCTTACTTGCATGTGGTTTGGGTAGATCTGTAAAGCAAATACATGATGAGCTTTAATATAAAAATATGTTAATCTTTTGGGTATACAAGTGCTGTGTCATGAAAAAAAATATTCATTTTATATGATTTTTGCCTTTTTTAAGTTGAAATAGATCTGTGTTTTAATATAATAAAATAAAAATTCTCCTTAGTGAATACTAAACATTTAAGCTCTAGAGAAATGTACTGTGCAGTATGCATGATTAATTTTCTGTTATTTTAGGTTGGAAGGTATAACTAACAGCTTATTGTGTTAGACTAAGTGTAAACAGCTGTTCTGTTAACAGAATTTCTTTGCCATATGGGCTTATAAAAACAGTGTTAGGGATGTGATATCATATGGTAGGAGAAATAAATAAATAAATAAATAAAGGAAGGAAGGAAGGAAGGAAAGAAAGAAGGAAAGAAGGAAGGAAGGAAGGAAGGAAGGAAGGAAGGAAGGAA
>JANHJO010003378.1:412127-423032 GCA_032468235.1 Pseudoxyrhopus heterurus | reverse complement strand
ACCGCTTAGAGAGGGTTGCAAGCCCTGATAGGCGGTATATAAATACAGTGCTATTGCTATTGCTATTGCTATTCTTTGTAAATATGCAGAGGTGTTGCTGTAAAATAGATTACACACGAGATAAATCAGAATTCAACCACATGAGAAAAGTGATGGTTTCACTGTTCCTTGAATCAAAAGCCACATGGGAGATACCAACTTCTAGCCCTCTAATGGAAATGGGCATCACTGAGAGCCAGATACTTCATCTGGTTTCCATCTCTCAATGAGATGTGCTTGCATTGGTGAGCTGGAATTCTGTGTCTCTCACATGGCTTTTCCTGATCAGGAAAAAAAAAGGCTTTGCCCAATCAATCTCTACTTGTTAAAAAGATACTGCCAGGAAAAAAAAAAAAAAAGATCGATTCACATACACAGGTAGTTCTTGACTTGTGACCAATCACTTAGCAACCGTTTGAAGTTACATTGGACCCTTGAAAAGCTACTTCCAACCCTATTTCAAAATTACAGCATCAACTTCCCCCTTGTGGTCACATGATTGCATATTGGAGTCATGTGGCACATAGTTATGCTATATGCCACAATATATCATGCTTTTTGTCAGTTTTTACTTCCAGTTTCTGGCAAAAACTGGCCCATAGTAAAAAAAAATGGCTTCACTTAATGACCACAGTGCTTGCTTAATGACCAGTGCGAAAAAGTCGTAACTGGTGAGAAAAAGTGCGAAAAAGTCGTAACAATTTATGACCATCATGACTTATGACCATAATTGTCAGGCTCAGTTCTAGTCATAAGGACTACCTCTATTTTTAAAGTTCAGGTTACGAACATACAGATCATTATAACTTGCATGGTACCAATCTATATACTGCTAAAAATTATGTTATTTTGTAACATCATAGTATTAATTGATTGGTTTTATTTATTTCAAGTACCGGTAGTTAGCTGCCTCAATCACTGAGACAACTTTAGGCAGTATAAAGATAAAACAGGATAAAAAATGGAAATATATGAATATATGTCTTTTATTATGTAATAAATATATGATTTTGCATAATGGCTCTGTAAATATCACAATTTATTTATTTATTTATAAATTTATCTGCCACCCATCTCATCACAAGGTGATTTTGGGTGGCTAGACTCTGAAGGACAACCCTGAAGGTTTATTTTATCTTACCGTGTGGGGTTTGCCTCAAAGAAGATCTTCTCATTCTCATCTGTCATGACAAAACTTGGCCCCTTTTCTTCAATGCAGTTGGGAGAATTGGCATCAGGTTTACATCGGACCCATATGTACCGGCCTTTTTGAGGAGCTCCTAATGAAAAATTGTATATGTGTTGAAATCAAGTTTATAACTTATCAAATATTGCTACAACCACTTTGTAATGTTGGTATTGGAATAGCATTGTTCAATACACCCATCATACTCTGCAAAAATAACAACAGAAAACTCTATAAACCGTGATAACGTTTGTCAAAACCTAAGGACAGGCAACTTGAGAGATTTCTCTACACGTTTATTTATTTGTTCATTCAATCAATCAATCAATTTAGCGGCCACCAAGACCCTGGGTGGCTTGCTACTGGAAAAGCAAGGAAACAAATAAAAAAAGTGAAAACAGTTGTGCGTGTCAGGAAAAAGAGAAATACTTTATTAAATAAAATTTCCAGAGGAGCAGGAGTCACCCTTCCCCAGATCCCTGAGGAGGTGCTGCTTCCTGGGCCCCAATAGATGGCACTATTTGATTGAAGGGAACACCACATTGCCCGATCTTATGGGACAGGCAGAAATGGTCAGAGATACATGATCCCTCAAATAAGCAAGTCAAATGGTTTTCCTTTCACAATAAAACTCTTGCCGAAGGGTTTTAAATTTAATTTTACATTTTAAAATATTTTAGTCAAGAGAGACTAATTAGGAATAATAAACCTAAACATGATGTCTGATAGTAGGCAGCTTACTCAGCAAACATTTTGTCCCATTTTCATTGATTACTAGCTTCAGTACCTTATCGAAAAAAACTGATATAAACTGAAATCAATTTACAAGTAATAAATCAGCAGTTTTCTCCAAACTATAAGGTTCCAGATGAGGAAATTCCTAAATTTCCACTGGCTACATTCATTCAAAATTCTCAGAACTAAAATGTAGATGCAACTGGTGGGCACAAAACTGGGAAAAGCCACATAATGATGATTTGTCATAAAAGCCCTAAATACACTAAATTGAAAATGGGTAGTGAGCACCCGAACATAATGCCTAATACTCTAGAACTGTCAAGTACAAACTCACGTTGTACCAATATAATCTTAACACCATTGATAATTTAAAAAATCTTTCAGCCATAAAATATATGATAGTAAGTTCACAGGACACAGGCGAACAGAACCAGATTAAAAAAAAATTTGCAGCATTCCAAAGAGGAATTGTAAGGCATTTGGGGTGAATGTACTGAGCAAAGGCTCAAAGGAAGGCTGAGAAACAGGGTGGCAAGGCCATCTGAAACTGAAATACAGTTATATCATATATTCTAGCAAATAGTGTTCAGGTTGGGGTAGGAGGATATATTAGTTTTTAGTCCACCTCCCAAACCAGGTGTTTTCCAGATGTGTTGAAGTAACTTCATCATCTCTAGCAAGCACCAGGTTAAAGAAAGCTGCAAGCATCATTCTTTTCAAACTGTATAACCGGTCTGGCTGACCTTGATATAAAAACTCAACCCATTTCCTTTCTCTCACCACAACATAGATAACTAAGTTTCCATGACACGGCTGAGACAATCATCTCCCCTAGTTACGTTCACTGCACATCTAGGCACACGATGAGGAATCGCTACGTCAATGGAGGGGAATCATTTTCAAAGTTTCAGAATGTGAATTTCTGCAACTTCCAGTATGAATGAACTTCATGAGACTTCTGGGATAGATTGAAAAAAGGTTCCTGGTGTTTATGTTCCCACAAGAGCAGAATTGGAACGTCACGCCAATGTACAGTTTAACTGTGGTGCAATTGACACACTGCAAAGCTATCATTCTTCATTCATTCAGCTTCAGATCTTGTAAGAGAAATTACAAAGCTCATTTACTTTCTTTGCAGTTTGAAGATGTCAAGCATCCTGTCCTGTGAAATGAGGGGATTTTTACTGTTGTTAGTTCTGAACCAGCTCAGGGCAAAGAGATGACTCTCACAAGCTCAGAAATCTAGTCTGTTACCAAAACAAAATATAGGTGAAATCGTCCCTCCCAAAAATCAACTTGGGTTAAGCCATTTATACCACAAAGATGTCCACACTGATTGAAACCTTGATGTCACTATAAATGTCACTGGAATTTTTTTGTAATGGCTTACAGAATACAGAATAACAGAATTGGAAGGGATTTTGGAGATCTCTTAGTCCAATCCTTTGCCCAAGCAGAATATCCTATACCATTCTGGACAAATGGTTGTTTTAACTCTTATTAAAAACCTTCACTGATTAAATACCCACAGCTTCTGGAGACAGGTGGTTCCACTGATTAATTGTTCTCATTGACAGGAAATTTCTCCTTAACTTTAGGTTGAATCTCTCTTTGATAACTTTCCATTTGTTACTTTTTGCCCTGCCCTCGGTTGCTTTGAGGAATAGATTGTCTTCCTCTTCTTTGTGACAGTATCTCAAATATTGGAACACTGCTATAAGGTCACCCCTAGTCCTCCTCTTCGTTAGACTAGATATATGCAGTTCCTGCAACCGTTCACAAACTCTATTTTGATGATCAACCTGTTTATCAGAGATTTGCTTCCTTGGATGTCTGCTGACTTCAGCTTCCGTTTCTAATCTTGTAGTGGAAGCAAAGCTGGCAGATTGTCACCATTTCAAACTGGCAGAAGTAAAGGCAATTGTTTCCCAGATTTTGGAAAATGAAAAGCCTGATGGTGGAGAAGTGCACATTTCCCGATCAAGCAATGATTCTTGTAAAAAAAAAAATACCTAGAAGGGTATCCACTAATATTTCTCTGTTTTTTTTTTTAAATACATGTGAAAATGGGATAGAACTAACTTAAAAGTAAACACATACAAAAGTACAGGTAGTCCTCTTCTAATGGCCACAACTGGGACCAGGTTTGCTGTTGTAAGTCAGAAAGTGAAATGTCATGTGACCACACTGATTTAACACCAGCAATCCCCATTGTGGTCATTAACAATCACAAGCTGTTAAGCAGTAGCCACCCCAATCCAAACCATTCCAAGCTTGGTCCCTCCCAGCCTAGATCCTCAGTAAGGTAAGGGTCTGCCTCCAACTCCCCCACCCACCTATCTCCCTCAATCTCCGGCAGGTCTGCACACCCGCCATGTGGGGTGGTAAGCACCCCAGAACCACATGGCTCTGGGACTACTTGCAATGCCCGGGAAGCCTCAGCCACCCCAGCATTCCTTCACCTAGCTGTTTTCTCTTCCAGTTCCTTGCGCCAACTTTTTGCCTTTTGCGCCCAGTCACTTTGGCCCAGTCAGCCAAAGCAGAAATGCCTCACTGTTTCTGCTATCTCCTTTTTGGGCTCAGCTTCTCCAGCAAACATTACCTATGTGTGGCTCACAGAGCTTTTGTAAAGGTGCAGCATCTTCGTAAAGCATTCTGAAGGCAATGCAACTTTACAAAGATCAGTGCAGGGAATGGAGGTGAAGGCAGCTGGGTGAATGAACGCATTGTGGGGCTTCCTGGGGCAGCTGAAGATCACGGTGCATAGCAAGCAACCCCAGAATGGGTAGTTCTAGGGCTGCTTGGTACCCCGTAAGGCAGGATGTAGAGTGGCCAATAGATAAGGGGAGATAGGTAGTGGGAGAGGGAATTGAAGCACCCTGCAGTTATAAGTGTGGGCAGGCTGTCAGGCACCCAAACTTTTAAGCACTGAAATGGCCATAACTTTAGGCCTGATCATAATTCCATTTTTTTCAGCACTGTTGTAACTTGGATGGTCATTGAATGAATGGCCATAGGTCAAGGATGACCTGTAATAACAACTTTTTTCAATGCTGTTGCAATTTTGAACAGTCACTAAACGAACTGTTGTAAGTCAAGAACTACCTGTATTGTGGGGTGCCAAGTCATCTATCCTCACATCTCTTACTCCTGTTCTTCTGTTTGACATAAATGTGATTGTTCATAATTCTGGCATAATTTAAGCTTCAAGGAAGAACATCATAACAATGAACAGGTAGTGCTGAAAAGATCATTTCCTTGTGAACACAGGAGGTGTTATTCCCACAGACCCAATCCTGGTGAATCAAGAAATGCACAAAACCTGGTAGGATCCTGGGATAGGTTTTTATGAAGAAAGAAGTGAGCAAACTGTACTTCGTTTTGTACTAGTTTAGGTTGGTGAAGAGCTAGAAGAGAGATGAAACTAAAAATTAAGTGAACTGTATGTGACAAGGAATTTATACAGCTTCTTTACAATTTCTCAGCAAATAAATTATTGCTAATGATTATTGGGCCACACATCTAAATCATAACATTATAATGTGAGTAGATCCTGGAAATGTAGGTGGCATAAATGAAAAGAAATGAGAATCACTACAAAGCCTTCTCAGATCAGCTCCTCCATTTAGAGCTTAATTGAGCAACAGCTCAATTTTCTCCAGAGAGTTTCCATAGAAGTCCATTTTGCCTGGAGAGGACGTGAGGTGGAATTCAGTAATGGAGAAGGCCTTGGTTGGGCTAGGCTATCTTGATGTAGCGCAAGCCCAAGCTCAAGAGATGGGGAGATTTAGCAGAAAAAGATGATGGGAAAAGGACAACTTAGCTTTTCAATCTGTTGTCCACCAGGCACACAGAAGTATAATTCCAAACACACCTCCCATCTCCAGAGCACCAGGCTGGAGAGACCCTAACCCTACCCCCTAAGGCCCCCTACCCAGTCACCCCTCTTTTAGATAATTAAGAACATGGTACATTCTTATATCTGCTTAGCAATTATGGGAAACAGCGACTGCAGATGTTTCCTTGATCTTTTACGATTTAAGTGACTAAATCATTTAAATCATTTAACCCCTTTTCTTTCTTTTTTTAGATTAACCACATTCCCTTGAAGCTTTTTCCTGCTTCTATTTCTGAACAGAAAGAAGCATTTGAAATCATGCTGAACAATTTACAGACTTAACCTTTCATTCCTCTGTCAGAAATATTAGTTGGTTATAGCGCAGAATTTTTAGCAGTGTTCAGTCTTCATTGCTGTTTTTACCCCAGTCCCATTGAGCTTTTACTGTAGGATAGCATCTTTCTATTACGTTTCCTTCAGTTTGCAGTATTAAATGATTTTCCTATTCTTTTGAGAATCACAGACATTCTTGTCAGTAAAACAAAACTAAGGAAAACCATTGATTTCTTAGATTAAAACTATTAACCCATATCTTCAACCATACCTCCAGAAAACTTTTTTATACTAGCTATGAAGCATAGTTTTTGTCATCAACACTAACTGATTAAGAACCCAAATGGATGACACTGACTCCCCCAACCTGCAGGCTCTTACATCATTTGTCTTTCTTCAGCAGCAGCCTAATTGTAACCTGAAGGAAGTTACAATAGAGAGTTGAGCCTTTCAAACTGACAGAGGAGGAGAGATATGCTGGATTAACCCTCTTGTATCACAAAGCCATGCTCCAGAGTTGAGTGGGTTGAATCCAAAATGGTACATTAGGATATTATATATGAGAGAGACAACATAAGAACAGGAAGAGCTCAGCAAGTAGCCCTGCTTAATTGCATACTGCACAGTATACAATTAAATAAATCAAGCTCATAATTAAATTCATTCAAATGTGAAAGTGTAACTCAAAGATTTGGTGCATCAGAAATTTCTTTGTGAATTACCAGAGGTATCAATAAGACTGGTACAAAAAGGAGAATTTTGGACAATGTGCTAGCCTTTTTCATATTTAATACCAGATGCCTTTCTTCAAGGTGTCAGCCAGTCAGCCATGTCCTTCACAAGGATATTCTATCCAACCTCCATGACATTAATCAGTCTTCCACATTTAATATTTATTGAGTGACTTTGGAGCTAGTGATTTCTAGTATCGTGTAGCATCACTCAACTATTTTCTCATAGTTACAGATCCCTGTTGGACTTTGTCTCCAATAAAAGAGAATATCTATAGCTAAGGATTGTATTGTGGAGTTCTTGGTGCTCTCTGAGCTTAGTTGTTCTCTTGCAGACACTTCATTACCCAACTAGATAACATCATCAGTCATGTGCAAACAAGCATCCAAGTTCAGAAAGCACCAGGAATTCTAGACTTTATTTGACCAGGATAATATAAATTACAATAGTTGAGTAATCTATAAATCACTAATGAACAAATAGCCTTGAAATTCCCTCCCTGAGTTACTCTTTTAAAGGTTATTGTGTTCATGGTACTTTTGCAAATGGTATGACTTTACTATTGCAACTGTCCTATGTCCAGAAGTACCTCTGACTGAACAGAGAAAAATCAGCATTTTAAAAATGAGACTGGAGGTTAGAAAATATGATATATTTGGATAATTTGTGATTTGTCTTTTAGCTTTTGAAAATTGTACTCCTATATCCAGCAGGAATTTAGCTCACTGAAAGTGGAAGTTTGTTCTCAATAAAGACAGTAAAAGCATCCTGTGTGGTAACTTGTAAAGAACAGAGACCTCAATTTCTTCACACTTACACCAATTTCCTTTTGCATCACAAGACAAACCTAATGCTCTAACAGAAAAAAATTACCTTTTCAAATATCTTCCTAGGATGCCAAATGAGCTGTTAATGTTATTTCTTAAAAGATGCCAAGCAGAATGAAACGGAATAAAATGGATCCTTCTAAACTGTTTGATCAAGGGAGCATGATTGCTTTTCTAAAAGTCTGAAGTGTAACTTCCCATTATACTCAGGATTATAATTAAATCCCCAAACACTGGCTTAAAATCATCTTTATTCTTGATAACCATTGTATCGCGAGTCTGTTCCTAGTCAGTTTGTCTTTCCTCACAAGGGGAAGTATGAAGGCATATTTAACTGGTTATGTAGAGTTGTATTTTTTAATTTAATATGGTTTATTTCACCATAATTCAAGCCAATTCCAGAGTGCATAGAATGGTAATAATGAACCAGAAAATTGTATCACTCTGCTGCCATCTAGCAGACATAAGGAGTTTTGCAGCCCATATCCAAGAACTAAAAATGGCTAATGTAACTTTTTTTTCAATTAACATTTTGAATATTTCTCTACATAACTGGCACAAAACAAATGTCTTTGGCACATAACTAGCAGATCAATCTTTACAGCTTTATTGGATTGTAGACTTAGACTGCACGCTAGTTCAGTGTAAATCCTATTAAATTCTGAGTAAACATGTCCTCAAGGTGGTTTTCCAAAAGACAACTGGACTTTCTTGGTTTTTTTCCTTGAAAATGTTTCACTTCTCATCCAAAAAGTTCTTCAGTTCTGACTGAATGGTGGGGAAAATCATCCCTACCATTCAGTCAGAACTGAAGATGTTTCTTGGATGAAAAGTGAAATGTTTTCAAGGGGAAAAAAAATCAAGAAAGTCCAGTTGCCTTTTAGAAAAGCACCTTTCGGATAACCATGACCTGGATGATTGAAAATCTCCATAGACATCTGAGTAAATATGTATAGAATTGGATTGTCCACTAGATTCTTGGTTCTGGATACATATATAAAATAAAAGTGCCTTCAGGTAGTGTCACATTAAACTGCTTTTGGAATTTAACTTTTCTGTATTTTATCACATGCAGCATATTTTAAAAATCGAGCATATTTTGTAAAATAGAGTATGCACAGAATTTTTTTATAATGGTAAAACTGTATGCTTTATTCCTTCCAAATTTGTGTAGTTAGTTCTGTAATCAATCTTCTAGAGATTATAATTTTGGGTGGATTAAATTTTTTATTATTATTACCTTATATTGTTTGTATTACTACTTGCAAGAAAATAGGATCCTCTTTAAGACAATCATATTTTTAATTGCATACGGAACTGTACTTTTTTACTCAGGTGTTGCTCCCAACGTTTATGATTAAAGCACCTTTCCACTATAAAATGGAACTTCTGAAAAAAGGAAACCCCCCACCCTGCCTCTGCCTCCAATGCTGCTATAGACTCCGCATGGAATATGGTGAGCTACTATGGCACCCCTAAGGACACTGATCATAAATGATGGGACAGTTTCCTCATCCTGCTCAAAAAACAGAAGAGCCCTGGAAAACGTTTAAAGACAGAACAACAAATAGAAATATTAAACGCCAACATAATAATAAATAAATGCTCCAAGACTCTGCCTGCTTTCCTTTAACAAAGTCACTTTTGTTGCGCTTACTAAGCTTCAGGGATTATGCCTTTTTGTCTGAAGAATGCATACCTTCTTGCCACCCTTTGGTCCACTGTAGTTATGAGCCTCCACATTCCTACTTGGAGAAGGGATATGGCTGTCACTTGCTAAGCGTAACCTCCAGGGAGAAGAACATCTGTCAGAGCCCAAGATTTTGGAGCGATTCTGTCCTCATTTCTTTGGATGTAAGCCCATCTGAACTCACTGATGCCTATTCCTGAATCAGCATGTACAGAATTGCCGTGCAAATCTCGTCTTTGTTAACACATCTTATCAAGGAGATTAGGAAAAGAACAGTAACCACCGGAAATTTTACCTTGTCCTGGGCATCCCAGAAAGAGGATTACGCCAAGAGCCAAAAAGATCCTCCCAATAGGTTTGACAAGCATCTCCAATTTGGCTTGGGCACCTCCACACTCCGTCAACCGTCACTGCTGATGTGGAAATGAAACAGGGGCAGGCGAGTGGCTGCCTTTACAAAAGGTTTCCAAACCTCAAACCCAACCCTTTCCTTGCATCACGACTTCCTGAGCTTAGAAAAGGGACACCTCTACTAACAAAGCCTAGATCCTAATTCTACACTCTTGATCTAGTTGCTACAGGAAGCCAGTGTTTCCTCTGCAGATAAAGAGTACCGGTAGAAGGTCTACTCAGAGTAAAATCTTACCAGATTCAATGTTACTCCCGAAGAACAAGGGTGATTTGCAGCATTGGTTTCAATTTTGGAAAAAAAAAATTATTTACCTAGGAGTAAATTCTACTGAATTGGTATCCATTGGCTTACATAATATGAGAATACAGCAATTAAAACATTTTGGATGTTCTCCTCTACCAGGAGCCAAATTTCTATGAAGAATATTTATTATAAATTAAAGCTATCATTCTTTATCATAAATTAATCCATGTCAGAATATATTAAAATAAAGTAACACATATTAATATAAAACTATATTAGCATGACATACAGGTAGTCCTCAAGTTATGGCCAAAATGGAGCCTGCCCATTATGGTCACAAGTCATGAGGGTTGTTAAGCAAAGTGCCCATGTGATTGCCCCACTTAATGACCCCTTGCCCCTGCTCTCCCTGGGGCAGTCATTAAGTGACTACACAGGTTGTTAATCAGAGCACAGGGTGTGTAACTCATACATCAATACTGCCTCTGAGTTCATCTCCTAAATCCTTGGAAAGAGTGTGAAGGGGACTCGCTTTCCTTCTGCCATTCTAAAATTCTGAGAAAAAAAGAGCAAAAGTTACAGGTTCTTGAACAGCTGAATTCCTGTCTGGTTTGGCTCTGCAACCAAACAAGATATACATAGACTACAACGAATAATTAAAACTGCAGAAAAAATAATTGCTATCAACCTGCCTTCCATCGAGGACCTATACACTGCACAAGTCAAAAAGAGAGCTGTAAAAATATCTACAGACCCCTTACATCCTGGACACAAATTGTTTCGACTCCTACCCTCAAAACGATGCTACAGAGCACTGCGTACCAGAACAACTAGACACAAGAACAGTTTCTTCCCAAATGCCATCAC
>JANHJO010003378.1:372457-385030 GCA_032468235.1 Pseudoxyrhopus heterurus | reverse complement strand
CTTTTAAGATTTTAATTTTAGAATTTCTTAAGGAAGAAGTAAAAGGTTAGGCCAATGGAGGGAGAGAGAGAGAAAGAAAAAATTAAATAAAAAGAGAAATACAGAAAAATGTAGTTTCGGACTTTCCCCATGCAAGCAAAGCCTGAAGCCAGGAATGTTGGTGGCTTAAAAGCCAGATTTGTGCTGAATTTGGCACCGGAGTGAATGCCTGTCTTGTATTCGTAAAAACAAATCTGTTCTTCTTCACAAACGCACAAAGAGCATCTTCGATCTGCCTTCTTGGGGCTCTCGCCGAATCCTAAAAGAGCTGGCAGCTTCCATCTTTGCGGCTCTGACAGCAAAGATGCCCCGACAGATGGACTCCTGTTTGGGAACCTGTTCCACTCCTGGAGTCGATCCAATGCACAGCCGTACAATTTGGAAATGTGCCAAAGAGGGCACATGGTTGTAAAGCGACAACTACCTGTTCGCCAAAGTTTTCCAGGCCAGTAGATCACCTTGGAGCCCTCAAACGATGCTCGCTTTGAAAAGAAACCAGGAAAAATCTTTTCCCCGCGGCGTGAACTGTCTTCCTAGCGCAAAATCGACGCAAAATTTGGCAGTTTCAGCTCTGACTTTCTTCCTTTCACTCCCTGTCTCACACAGATGTGCAATAATTCAAATTTCTACCTCTGCTAACTTATTTCTTCTCCCTTTTCAAATATCTGTGCCCTTCGCAGACAGCTGCGGTGACGTTACTGGCCCAGACTAATTCTTTCTGCCAAATATGGGTGAGCGGTTCTTAGTGATCAAACCCGGAGAGCTGAAAATCCATCAAATCAGAATAACAAGAGTTGGAAGGGACCTTGGAGGTCTTCTAGTCCGACCCCCTGCTCGAGCAGGAGACCCTTTACCATTTCAGACAAACGGCTGTCCAATTTCTTCTTAAAAGCCTCCCACAACTTCTGGTGGCAAGTCGTTCCACTGATTAATTGTTCTCACTATTAGGAAGTTTCTCCTTAATTCCAGGTTGCTTCTCTCCTTGATTAGTTTCCATCTGTTGCTTCTTGTCCTGCCTTCTGGTTCTTTGCAGAATCGGTCGACCCCCTCAATAGGTTGACCCTCTCAAATATTGGAAGATGTTATCATATCACCCCTTAATCCTTCTTTTCATTAAATTAGACATACCCAATTCCTGCAACACTTCCTCGTATATGTTTTATCCCCCTGTCCCTTAATCATTTCAGTTGTTCTTCTCTGCACTCTTTCCAGTCTCAACATCCTTTTAATATTGTGAGCAAAATTGGATGCAGTATTGCAAGTATGGTCTTGCCAAGGCATTATAAAGCGGCACTTATACTTCACATGATCTTGATTCTACCTTTCTATTAATGCAGCTTAGTTCCACATAGTTTAAAAATCACTCCGACCTCTAGCTGAAGAACCCTGGGAACTATAATTCTACAAAGAAAATAAGCAGCACAGACTCTCCCCATTTCAATTTTCACTATTTTAAAATTAATTATTGAAATTATCCAACTTTTTCCTCACTCAACTTTTTCCTTACCACTCATGGTAAGTTTCCCAACAGTGTGGTGCTTTTTAAATATTATATACACTCCTCGGCTCTTTGGAATATTTAGCATTTTCTTTAAAAGGATTGGTAAGTGGATTCCTAGATACTATATGAAATTTTGCATGTTTTTGGTTTTCTAATAGTAAATACACCACTAGCATATTATAATTTCAGTTCCATCTCTGTAAGTTACACAAAATTTTGCTTTGGATAAACTATATATCTAAATTATTTTAAATGGCCCTAAACCATTAAGGTTAACCCTACTTTAAATTGCATTGCTATTGCAAAGAATATTTTCAAGAAATATTCAAAGTTCTTGCATGAGTAGAGCTCATGTTTTGGAGCCAAAAAAAATGCAGTTCAGTGCTGGTGGAGCCACTGATGGTGTAGCCCAGGGCTGTCAAACCCCCGGCCCACAGGCCAGATGCATCATGCACTAGCCACACCTCCACCTGGTTTAGCGAAGGAGGAAAAATCCCGGTATGTCATGTGACGCCACCGTGATGATGTGAGCTTAACACCCCTGGGGGAGCCACAGTGTAGAAGTGTTTTTCAACCTCAGCAACTTTAATGATGTATACTTCAACTCCCAGAATTCCTCAGCCAACATGAAGTCTTGCCATGGATCCGCCCCTTGGAACGCCTCTCCAGATGCAGGTTCAGAGGAAGAGGAGGAGTTTGAGTCTGCAGAGGAAAGTGTGGAGCCAAGTATTGGTCAAGATTGGGGCCTAGAGTGCTAGCCTGATGAAGCAACCTAAGCTGGGTCCATCAGAGGAGAGACAGATGCAGCAAGTTGGCCAGGAGGCTCCAGGCTAGGACTGGGAACAGCTACCACCCTTTAGCAATGAGGTGGAGTCCACAGCTCTTCCTGATCAAGGTCACTTAGAGCATGCAGGCACAATGCAGGTCAACTAGACTACTCATGAGTAGGCAAGTTCACCTCTCATTAAGGGCTGCACGGGGTTGTTTACTTAATTCCGCCCTGAGGACTTGAATGTTGCTGGAGCAACGTGCCGTGTTCTGTGCCTTGTGTGCTTGTGCCATGTATCCTGACCTGTTTGACTCCTGGACTGCTTTGTGTGTGCCTATTGGACTTGGTTTATGCAGGGACTCTTGCCATGCTGAGCTTGGAATCTGGAACTGTGCAATGGGAGTGTTTTCTTAGGACCAGTTTGGGGGGTTTGAATAAACATCTGTAGAACTCTTGCTGTACATGGGGAGGAGCAGCACAAGTCTGCGTATCAGAAAGTCGCTGAAGTTGAAAAAAAATGGTATAGAAAAGTGTTTCTTAACTAGCAACTTGATGAACTAACTGCCAGAATTCTCCATCCAACGATTTTGGCTGAGGAATTCTGGAGGTTGAAGTCCATCTCTTAAAAGTTGTCAAGCTTGAGAAAAAACTGGTATAGAATAATTCTCTCTCACCAGCCAGTTAGCACCATTTTGAGAACTTTGTATGTGCTTTCAGTTACTACATATCCCATTGCATAAGTCTGCCTTCCCAAGCTTGCCTCGGTGATAATGGTGGACTTCCCTACCCTTCTACCTTGGTTACATCCATGTCCATATTGAGGATTTCCAGATAGGGGCAGCTTAGCATTTCATGTATGCCATCATGATCAAAACTGGTCCAATTATCCAGAACACATGCTACAAATCTTGTTTTTTTTAAAAATAACTTTGTAAAACAATCTTAAGGGGCAGAAAAAGATCGAGACAACAATTTATGATTTCAAGGGATTAACCTTAAAATCTTACTTCTGTAAAACAATAGTCAACTCCAGGCTTGCAAGATCTAGTTTGTTCTTATACTAAACTTCAACAGCTGAGTAACTAGAAAGAATTGTGCCCACAAATTTGAATACAGTAGGAGACATAAATAGAGCTTGCAAGCACTTTATCTCCAAATCCATTACAGTTCCCCTATGCTTTCTTCATTTCAGAGCACTATTATGGACAAGAAAAGAATAATCCTGTTACTGTCCTTACACTATGCATAGTATTAAAAAATTCTACCTTCTTTAAGCATATCACCCAGGGAATTAATCAAATCTACTTTCATCCAACAATTTACATGAAGGGAATTTTAATTAGACCAGTGCTTCCTGGGTTTTTTTTAATGGTGAACCGTGTTCTATTATCAAAAACGTTTTAAGAGGTATTGTGTGAGCCAGGGATTGGCTTTTCTGAGCAGCATGCTATACACAATGTACCAGAAAGAGATCTGCAGGATTCCCAAATAAAATACAAATTCTATTTAATTATTTAAAGATTACCTGAAAAAAGTCAAGTAACAGCTTTTAAAATAGTCAATATTTACTTATACCAGTAAAGGAATGTATTATAGAAAAAATAAAACAAGAATAATACAATTTCAACTTCTGCAATTTCAATTTAAGTTGAATACTGTCTCCTTCCTCCATGTTAGGGCATATGCAAAAAAAATCATTGAATGCATCTTCCAGATACATAGGCTTTTGTAAAAATGTTTTTAGAATGATATTCAGTTGCCTTTTGTCCTACTTCTGTCACATATGTCCTTGAGGTTAATTTATTTAATATCTAACCACCTTCCAGACTCATGGTTCTGATTTAACTGAATAACAATATTTTTAAAAAGGGAAGCCAACTGAATGAACAAATTTCAATTTCCAAGAATTGGAAATTCCATATGAAATGATTCTCAAAAGCTTTCTTAAAAAGCAAGAAGAATGGATGACTGTATAGATCACTGTTTCATTAGAAATTCTCATTGGTCTGGAAAAAATAAAAGAGAGATACAGAAAATGGGGGGGAGGGGAAAAAACCATAGGGAGCATCCACAACATATTCTCAAAAATTTCTAATGTGCTACCAACCTCCAAAGGCTGGAGATTTACTCGTGCCAGAGATATTGGGGCACTGCAACTAATTATGACAGTGTAGCACCCCTTGTGCTTAAATAATCTCTTCAACCTGAATTTTTGCAGCCCAAATTGAATGAATGAGACACATCCAGGCTAATAATTAAAACACAAATTACCAGGCTAATAAATAAAGTGTAAATTAATTTTACTTATGGTAAAACAAGAGTCCCATTTTGATAAATTAACAAATTATCAAAAAGCTTGGTTATAGCTCCGTTTTTGGCCCCTATTTCTGAATCGATCAGCCCTGTTGAAACCACCGTTTCGTCTTCCATTCCTGAATTCCGAGCCTGAATTTCGGCCTCCCTCACGTGGTGAATTTTCAAGCTCAGGCAATTCTGTTGCTACAGAAAGTTGCCAGCGTCTTGTATCTTGCCATATTTCCTAATTAAAAAAAACAACATTTATTATTCTATAGGAAGAGCAGAATTGACAAAGCTGACCAACATTTACTACTAAACGGACAGTAATAAAAAAAATGCTTAAGCTTCACCAGAGACACATGAATTATCACGAACTACTTTTTGTACCCGAATTCAAGAGGTCTTTTGCCTTCTTTCAGAACAATGTTTCCAGGGCATTTCAAAACTTGGTATTTAAGATAACACCGAGAAAACAGTGTAAATTAAGGTTGCTTTCATAAGTTTGCACTCTTATAAAACAATAGGAAAAGGCAATTTATTTATTTATACAACCACCAGCAGCACATCCTCAGCCTAAGTTTAAGATCATGAGTTTCAGAGGATTCATCAGAGTGACACAATGTGCATTATGATATCATCATGAAGTTTTCATCACTTGCTCCTTACTCCTCCAATGCATACCTGTGCCTACAGTGTAGATCGGGGTGTTAAACTCAAGGCCCATGGGCCAGATGTGGCCCATGGGCTGGTTAAGACTGGCCCATGGGGCTGGCCTGGAAATAGCAAAGGACCGGCCCCGCGGTGCCTCTGGCAGCCAAAATGGGGGGTGGGGTGGCCCCCCAATACCTCATTTTGGCCAGCAAGATGATGCCCCACTGGCCAGCCTGCAGAGAACTACAATGCTGATCCGGCCCACAAAGAAATCCAGTTTGACACTCCTGGTGTAGATCAACTGACAAGACATTCCAGTTTATCTCCTATTCAGCTGTCTAGAAAAAATACAGAAGGTTTAAACTACATGGATAAAACTTCATCCATGAGGTGCTAGAGGAATTTGGTACAGCCCAGGCTTGGGAAGGCATCGCATGGCCAGCAACTGCCTCGTGAAGGGCCGGACCATGTGTGACTCATCAGCCGTGGGAGGAAGAAGATGGCAAAGGTCAGCTGGGGGCAGGTGGAAGGGGCACTGAAGTGCAGAGCAGTGGGGGTTCAGGACACAGTGCAGAGTGGTTAAATGGGTAAAGAGGGGGGAGATAGGTGGGTGAGGGGAATTGAAGGAGAGGTATTTATGCCATGACATCACTGTAATTTAGGAAAAATGACACAGCTGGCAAACTGCTACTTAATGGACTTCATTTTCAATTGGAGCAGAACTAAGGGTACAATATGGAAGAGCGAAAGGGATCCTGGAGGTCCTAGTCTCCACTACTCTACATGCTATATCAAGCCCCTTCCTCCCATTAATATTGTATGCCCCAGCAGTGTTAATTCAATTCAATCCAATCACAATGGCCCTATTGGTAATAAATATTTATATGCCCCCAATGCAGCAAAAAAAAACCCAAGATCAGATTCTCATAGGCTGAACTAGAAACTTATGCTGCTGACTTTATTACTGAATCCAAATTTGCAGACCTGAGAGAGGACTTCAGTGTTAGACTTCCATGTTAAGACAGCCTTCAGGGTAAAGCTCTACTTTTTAAATGGTACCCTTGAAAGTGACCACTCAGCTGAATTCACCTACCTATCTGGCTCAGAATGACTGCTATTGACTATATAATTGTCTCTTAAGGTCCTCCTTTTTTATGTCAAGACCCTAGAAGTTGTCTAAGTTTGACCGCAATCATCTCTCAATTCCACAATCATTTCTCAATAGTCTCAAGTCTTCATGAAGAGACCCATACTGAGGACTGCTGCCCACCCTTCCTAATGCAACAAGAATTTATTGCCAAGTCAAGTGTATCCACCTCCAAATTAAATGATAGCTGAGCTATTGGCCTCAGATTGCCTCTAGTCGGCCAACATCAGCTGAATCTCCTGAGGCATTGTTGGAGAATTATAACATCCTTACCCAAGAGCTCCACCAACATCTAACCAGTAATAAGTGCCCATGAGACAACAACAGCACCACTCCAAGCCATGGTTTGACAAGGACTGTGTTAATGCTGTCAAAGCTCTTATCACTTACCAGGTTTATGTATCACCAGTGACAGTGACAAAGATCAAAAACTTTGTGGCTCAGCTAAGACTGGGGAAGGCCCAGGAGGAGACCTAATCCTTCCAGAGGCCATTAAAAACAATATGGACTTCTCTGGCCTCACTCTGTATTTGCATTGACACTTATGGCTGAGTCCCCAAAGATCGGGAGGTTTACAATTACTGACCCTATATATAAAAAGGGGGGGAAAGGTGATCCTACTAATTATAGACTTATTAGCCTCTGCAACACAATCAGACCTTCATTCTACTGGTAGTAGGAAAACCCATAGGGACTAACTATGTTACTGAAAATGTAAAGGAGTTAGGCTGCCATCTTTTAAAATCCTTAAGAGAAGAAGTGGCCACTATATACCTACAGCCAAGACAATACAACAACTTCTTTATGGTGGCCAACTGGGCCCTTTCTCCAATTATGTGATCAGAAACAGGCTTCATGAAAGTGAATGCTCAAGGGTGAGTGACCATACACAATTACTGACTCAGACTATCCTTTTTATCCCTTGGTCTTTCCCTGTTAACTATGAGTGATGGAAATCAACATGGAAACAAGAACTAGCAACTAAAATTTCTTTGGGTTTCTCTCCAGCTCAGCATGAAATACGGAACGATCAGACCAAAGCACTCATTAAATAGCATGACGCAGACACAGCGTATCAACTGGATCTAGCCAGGATCCAAGATTTACTGCCAGTGAATCCAACAGGTAGTCTGCCTTCCCTATGACACACCTCACTAACCTCAAAATCCCTAAGCACCAAGGGCCTTTGCTGGGCAAAATGACATTCCCCATCTCACCTGTCCTTGAAGGCTGATAAAGAAAGACAATGCCCCTGTGACTCTGGACCCAAAGAAGCAACAGAGCATGTGGCCCTCCATTGCCTGTGCTACAAAGACATTTATATTAGCCTTATCTCACAATTGAAGCATAAATAGCCAGGACGTATTGGACAATTTTACATCTCCCTGCTGCTTTCAGTTATCAACCCTGCTACAACATATAATGTTGCCGGACTCTATGCAGCAGTGCTCCAAATTGGTTGGATGATGGGCTGTGCCATAAACTAGACTTCATGAGTATCTATTAGAATGCTCACATACTAACCTTTTATGCTCCCCTACACCCATCTAATGCTAACTCTTCTTTTAGATTCTTATATACTTTTATGTATACTTTGTGTAGTAACTTCTAGTTTTTTATCATTTTTTTAGACTCTGATGTAACTTCTTTGCTTCTATTCTTTTTAAATGACTGTACCCCATCCTCCTTATACAGATCTTTGACTGTAATTAAGATTTGATTTGATTTGACATGAAGTAGAGGCAAGTGCAGCAGGTCAGGAGAAGCATGAGGTGCTTACTTAATAAATGCAACCAGGATCACTAAAATGGTCATTGCTGGTGTGAAAATTCTGGCTCTAATTAGGGTTGTTAAGCAGGGACTACCTGTACATGTTTTAAGTTCACTCTGGCATTTCATGAAGTCTTTTGCAATAATGGACTGTGAAACAAGCATACAAGTAAATATATTTAAGATCATCTGATTATAAATGACAACTGAAGGACATCCAATGGCATGAGCTACTCAAGACTTATTCACATTGGAAGGTAAAATCTTACCTTTATTTTATTTAATTCAGCTTTTGGAATATCAAAACATACGCCCTTAACACAAGAAAGAGACAGAATATCAGTCATTGAAGAAATTCAAAACTCTTTAAGGAGCAGGATACTTGCATTAATATACATGTTTCAAGCAACAGATTAGTCAAGAACACCTGTATTTAATTTACTGTCCTAGTTGTAATAGTTGACCCACACAGGAGTCCTGAATTGTAATTTATTCATAAATTATAAACAACCATTCAAATGCAGGTTTATTCTATTTAAGTCCAAAACTGTCTTCTGAATAAAATTATCTAGCTATACAAATCGTCCCCAATACCGTATCAACACTCTATCCCTGACTTAAGCTTTACTCATTACCAGATTAGTCAGGAAAGAAAGCAATTACTAGAAGAAAATGTTCAAATAACACCAATAAACTGTATAGGCAGGGGGGGAAAAGGTTCTTACCATTTTTCCTTTGAGAAAACACATTCTGGATATTTTGTTGTCAATGTCCTCACCCAATTGTTCTTTCAGACCCCGCCAAGCATAACCAGTGGCATGCATTTCTACCGAGCACTGAAGTATCATGGTCACATAACCCTTTGTTAAAAAAAAAAATCAGTGATATACATTTAGGATAAGAGTGCAATTATTAGTGCATACACAAACACACAAATTACTAAAGCTATTATTAATTAAAGAGTGTTGAGAGATCTATTTAACAATTTTTTCAGCGAGTAGAGGGTGAACAACTGAAAAATGGGATAACAGCAGGCCAGTGGGCAACATAATAACCAACCAAAAGAGGAAATACATATACCATAGAAACAGGGCTGGAAGGAACTTGGGAGTCCAACCCCCCTTGCTCAAGACAGAAGACCTTATACCATCTCAGTCAAAAGGTTGTCTAATTATACATGTATATTATTACACATTTGGACATGACTAATGTATTAATGTATCTCTGAGTGTGTTCATCAACAGTGTAAGGATTAATAGTCAACTATTTTTAATTTACACCGGTTTTACTTCATGAAACACATTTAATACCTCTTAAGAAGTATTGAGCCATTGATTTGTAATATAGGAAACTCCAAGCCTTAACTGTAAGTTTCTTATGCAATATTCATATTTATTTTTATAATTTAAAATCTCTTTGAAATACATTCAAAATCATGTTTTAAAAACAAGGAAGGCATTTGGATCAAACTGAAAACATATGAAGTTTTAACTGAATATATTGCCAGTTGTTTTGGCACATTCCTTGTAGTTTTTAAAAAGTTTTTAAAGTAACATTAATAACTGATTAACTATCTTATTTTACCCCATGTTTTTCAAAGAAAACTTTTTTGCTCATTTTTTTTTAAAATAAGGGTAATTCCATCAAGACAAGTTTACATGAGAGCTAAGCTTACATTTTAATTTCTTACCCTGTAATGTATTTAAATGCCTTCATTGTAGGAAATATTAAATAATTCCAGGAATATTTACTTAACTTTGGAGACGCAATACTTTTTACTACTTTACACCAATTTACTAGCTACAGTTGTACTTGGATAGATTGGAATAACCCATGCCCTGATAGCATCCTGCCAATCGCCATCAAGATCATCTTCCTTACTCTCCTCAGTACCCAACCATGTACTAACTAAGTTTCTATACCCAGGAAGATTGGCCAGTCAAATCCTGAAAGGTGTTGGTATTCACCTAGATATTCAAAAACACCAGTGGGAAAATCACTGCCGAAGGAGAAACTGTTTAAATATTTTCTTAATTGTGATTAAAAACTGTACCTGTAAAGGCCTCTTTGAAAACATACGTATAATGCATAAATTTTAAAATGATTCCTCAAGTTGCACATATTCCATTAGGAAAATCAGGATGTGCGTAAGTAACTCTGTGTATTTATTACCGCATCAGAGTTGAGCAAAGAGCGCTGTTCAAGAGATGTAGCCCCTGAGATATGAGCCAGGGCTGCAGCCAGAGCTTCCACGGCC
Organism: Pseudoxyrhopus heterurus; assembly: GCA_032468235.1. Classification (NCBI taxonomy): domain Eukaryota; kingdom Metazoa; phylum Chordata; class Lepidosauria; order Squamata; genus Pseudoxyrhopus; species Pseudoxyrhopus heterurus. The sequence continues at coordinate 374,598 of JANHJO010003378.1, read as the reverse complement.
CCCTTTTCTTCTATTAGCTGTTCAGCAGATTGTCTGAAGTAGTCAATGGCAGATGGGGGAACAGAATCCAAAGATCTGAATAAAATTTTGTAAGAATAAGTATTTACAAAACCATTAAAATGAACAATGAACCATTTATGAAATGTTCAAACAGAAACTAATGTACAGTGGTGGCAGCATCCATATAACACACATGAAAGGAAAGGAGTGGGGCTTCTGTCATAAAGCTGCTTATCTCATTTCAGATACTAACTTTTACTTAACATTTAGGATTAACGTACCTGATTGCATCTTTACTGGAAGCTTTAATTATGTCTGTTGCTGTAGGAACACCTACACGTTTAAATGTAATGCCCTGAAAATAGAAGGCACAGTTTCACTGACAAAACTAGTCCTAAACAATTTAGCTGAAATTGTAAGAATCACTTAAAAAACTTATATGGCTTTTAAAAAATTACAACATAGAAAGATGTCACAACTTCCACTAAGAAATTCAGAAATAATTACCGCTTTTTGTTCTACTTGTTTCAGTTGATAATCTTCCCTGCGCTGATAGAAACAGATACACATCCCAGTCCGTCCAGCTCGGCCTGTGCGTCCAGAGCGATGAATGTAAGACTCTACATCCTTTACGAAGGAACATACAAATGATATGCATGTTGCAGAAAAGCCAACATTTTACTTACAAATATACAGAATGGTATACTCTTTAAAATAAGCTATTAATGAGAGCAGAAAGATGAAATGAAGCTATCTTTGTGTAAACTATGAATTGCCTCAACAGGAAATTTATATTACCATTGTGTGACATTTATAATGAGAATTCAACAAATTTTAAGAATGTTAAAATTAATAGATTCAAAAATAATCTACTTAGAAACCACTTGAACAGCAAGATGATATTTGAATAAATTTACACCATTATAGGTAGAATTCATGAAGAATTACAAAGTATTCACGGATGTGCCTGGAGTAATAGCCGCTTTGGAATCCTTGCAAAACATTTGGAATTTGGCCCACCCTCACCCCCCAACATCCTGATAAGACAGGATAGCAAATTTTAGCTAGCAGTCTAAGGTAAAAGAATAAAATTCTATTTTTGAAGAAATAGAAATAATTTTCCGACTTTCTCACTTCAATTGTGCTGCGTTTTCTAGCAGAAAAGGCAAAGCAACTCAAATGAAGATCCCAAATCCTCTTTGCAGCAAGCTTTAACTATTTTTCTGTGTCACTTTAACTAAGCAACATTAAACAGCACTTTTGGTACATATAACCTTTCCTTCTGCCCAAAACTAGTTATTTTACCTTTGGTGGTGAACTCTGTATTACCAGATCAACTTCTGGAATATCTAAGCCACGGGCAGCCACGTTAGTTGCAACCAGTACTCCAAATGCTCCATTGCGAAAGCCTTTCAAAGTGACTTCTCTCTGCTTTTGTGGAATATCACCATGTAAAGATTGTGCATCCTGCGAACATAAAAGAAATAAATTAAGAGAATTGTCCAAATAACAGGATTGATTTCCCTCAATTCAACTGAAATATCAAAATCTCTGCTTGACAAGACTATGTTAGAGGTACTCCAAATATTTTGAAAGCTAAACTGCCTCAAGACATAAACACTGCAGATAACATCATAATACCACATTAGAATTAGAAAAGGCTCACCAGAAGTTTCCATATTTTCCTTCAACTAATCTCCAGGATGTTATTCATTGCAGAGCTAAACTTCCTTTTCCCTTCACTTGGTCTCCTTTTGAATGATACCTGCTTATGCCTCATCTACAAAATCTCTCCTCTACTGCTACTGCTAACAGTGACAGACTGCAGCCAATCTGCACCCAATTCCTGGCTGTCAATTCTGCCTCTTCCCCTGATCCTGACCCCTACCTCTCAAATATGTGCAAAGAATTTTACTCCAATGTCTATGGCTGCCACCCCAGAATACCATAGAAACAGCTGGATATCCACTCGGTGAAATCCCCCCCCCCAAAAAAATCATTTAGGACAATCAAAGTAATGGTTAGAAACATTTGGAAAATGAGAAAGTAACGGTTAGAAACATTATTAAAGAAAACTGAGGTATATAAAAATAAAGAGGAAATAAATATAATATGGAAATCTGTCACAAACCTCATTTTAC